>CAUYPK010004305.1:0-36394 GCA_963574355.1 Loris lydekkerianus | reverse complement strand
CAAATATGAAGTGTCCATCCTTATCCTTAATTATTTTGGTTGGTTTAAAGCCTATTGCATCTGCGAACAGGATTGCAATGCCTGATTTTTTCTGCTTTCCATTTGCCTGGAATACAGATGGCCATCTCTTCACCTTGAGTCTATATTTGTCTTCTAATGTAGGATGGATTCTTGGATGCAGCAGATATCTGGCTTGAGTTTTTGTATCTAGTCAGCAAACCTGTGCCTCTTTAGAGGACAATTTAAACCATTCACATTAATTGAGAGTATTGATAAGCCTTTTGAGAGTCCAGTGGACATTTTTCATTCTTTGGTGACTGTGGAAGTTGGAATTTGATCAAAAATGTTTTGGGTGGGTTTACTTTTGTGGTAGAGGATTATGCTGATATTTATGGAGGATAGGTCTAAGAATGTCCTGGAGAGCTGGTTTAGTTGTGGCAAATTTCTTCAACATGTTAATGTCGTTGAAGTATTTAATTTCTCCGTCATAAATGAAGCTCAGTTTAGCTGGGTACAGGATCGTGGGTTGAAAGTTATTTTGTTTTAGGAGATTAAAAGTCAATGACAATCCTCTTCTAGCTTGAAAGGTTTCAGCAGAGAGATCTGCAGTTATTCTAATATTCTTCCCCTTATAGATAATGGTTTTCTTTCATCTGGCAGCTTTCAGAATTTTCTCCTTTATATTAACTGTAGTGAAATTGATTATGATGTGTCTGGGGGATGTCTCATTCAGGTTGAGTCATTCTGGAGTTCTGAAACTGTCTGCTATCGGAATTTCGGAATCTCTAGGCATATCTGGAAAGTTCTCCTTCATAATCTCATGGGGAAGAGACTCTGTGCTTTGTGAAGCCCCTTTGTCATTTTTGGGGATCCCTATAAGACGAATATTGGTTTTCTTCAAATTATCCCAGAGCTCTCTGAGAGAGTGGTCTGTTTTTGCTCTCCATTTCTCTTCTTCTTTGAGGGTTTGAGAGTGTTCGAAAGCTTTGTCTTCAATGTCAGAAATCCTTTCTTCTGCTTGCTCCATTCTGTTATTGAGGGATTCTACTGTGTTTCTAAGATCTTTGAGGGATGCAACTTCTTGTCTCAATGTGTCAAAATCTTTGGTCATTTGCTCTTTGAATCCATTGAATTCTAGAGTTAACTTTTGGAATTCTAATTTGGTCTTGTTTGCTATCCAGATCCTGAATTCAGTTTCTGACATCTCAGCTATTTGTTTGTGCATGGGGTCTTGTGCTGTTTCTGCCCCATTGATCCTAGGGGGAGTTGATCTACTCTGATTATTCATATTGCCAGAGTTTTTCTGTTGATTTCGCCTCATGATTGTTTTTCACCGTTGTCTCTGGCTGTCCTCAGAGTTGGGGAGGTGTCTCTCCAAGATTAGACCCCAGCTGGATCACTCTATTGTTGCTGGATCTTTGTAGGGAGTGACCCTGTGTAGTTCCTCTGGGGCTGCTCTAACTAGGGATTCTGGTTGTGGAAGCAGGTCCTGTGTGTGACACACCTGGATCCAGCAACAGGAGGGTGTGGTGCACACGGTTCTCTGGGAGTGCCTGGCGCCCAATGACTTTGGCACAGAGAACCCAAGGCTCCAGCAGTCTCTGGCCAGGAGAAGGGCTCTGTGTAGAGGCAGGGAGGGCTCCAGAGGGCACGCAGCTACCAGAGTTTCTGGCCCGATGAATGGGCTAGTGTGGAGGCTGGGAGGACACAGGAGGAAGGATGCAGGGTTTCGTGGCTCCTGCAGTTCTTAGTCAGGGAATGTGGAGGCCTGGTGGGTGCGGGTCACCGGTTGGGGTCCCTGCACAGCTCTTATGGAGGTCTGGGTGGGGCCAAACCCAGGAGTTTGAGGTTGCTATGAGCTGTGACGTCACGGCACTCTACCCAGGGCAACAGCCCAAGGCTCCAGTGTGACAAAACCGTCTCACTCTGCCCCTAAGGATTAAGGCTGTGAGGCAGCTCACTCCCCCCTTTAGGCTGCTCAGTCACTAGTTTACTGTGTCCCGCCCAATCCTTGCTGTGGGACCCTCAGGGCGGAGCTTGCAGGAGCAGTTCTTTCACAATGGCTTACTTCAACCAGCTCAGTGGCTCATTCTGGGGCCCCAGACAATGCCCAACGTTCTCCACACTTTTGCTCAAGCTCTCCCCAAGGCATCTCAACTGAGTGCCAAGTCCAAGAACACCAAAACAGTTCACAAGTAAGGGCTTTCTGGTTTGCAGTCTCACTGCTGCTTGTACTCACAGTTGTCGACTTGATTAGGTCGATCGAACACACGCAGCCACTTGCCAGTTTTCCACTGTTTTTGTCCTCCTCCTGCGGTCCAGAAGTCCCTTGCTGGCTCCCTGTATCCTCAGAGGGATGACCATAGGCAGATCCCACCGGCCAGAGATACCTGGAGTCTTGTCTCCCCAGACTCTCTGTACCCAGTTACAGGGAAGCTGTTACTCGGCTGCCATCTTTAATCCAATCCCAGAAACATCTTTTTCAAGTACATTTCTGTCAAGGTCAGAAAACTTGACTACTCTAAGTGCCTTTCCCATACAGAGAACTGCCACTGTGGCCACCATCTACAATTGGTAAGTACGCTCTTGTTCACCACTATGAGCATGAAGGAACTCATGTCATAAAAGCTGGCAGCCCACAGCTTCTGACACTAGTCAGCATTCCTACTGACACCATCCCCAGCTCGTCCTCATCTCTGTCTATCTGATGAAATTCTTAATATTTTTAGCTTGCCCATCCATTCTTTTCTTAGACATATTTATTGTATTTCTTTTGAGGCAATTATCAGCTAATTCCAATATTTTAATTATGTTACTTGTCTTTTAGCAGGCCTAATAAAATTTAATCATATGCTAGATATTGTGTTCAACATGAAAGGATGTTCTCCACAGAGGGGTCATTCTTTCTCCACTATGAAGATGGAGTAGTGGTTGCTAACCTTAATCTAATCAGGGTCTATGCCGACTCAAGGCTGAGTTGTATTTCTGATGAGGCTCAATTGGCCTCGTTTACCCTTGGCTCTCCAGGTATAACTGTGATCTTGATTTTTTTTTTTGGGGGGGGGCGGGGGGACTCTTCTTCTGGCATGTATTGACACAAGAATACCAAAAACTGCTTAACTCTCCAGAGTCTTTGCGCATGAGTACAAAAATTTTATAAATGTCTTGAATAAAAACTGATCTTGAAAGTCATAGGTTTCCATCAAAAACTCTGCTATAGCAGCCTTGAGTCTCAACTTTCTTTGCTTAGATTTGGCAAATGCCCCCATGGTAATATCAGCAGAGTCTTAATCTCTGCATTTGTTACTGCTATAGCAGATTTTAGCTGTCTTAAATGATTTCTTTAACAATATTATTTAGTTTTTTCGGTTTACAGTGGGAACACTGGCCATAAGTTTACTGCAGCTAGAGTTACCAACAATTACAGGAAATCATGGGGGGAATATTAGAAGTAAAGAGAGAACAGAAACAAGAACAAAATACAATGTAGATTTAAGGAAGGTTATACGTGAAATAGCTTCTCTCCTTCAAGGCTCTGATATAAACAAAATGTGATTTCTGAGCTTGCTAATACTAATTTTGTTCCTGTAATTGTTTTCAAAAATGAGCTTGTACTGAAAACTAACTTTTCAATGTTAAGATTCATGCTGGAATTACTCTTCTTGTTTTGCCTAAATCTACATATAATGAGAAAAAAAACTGCTGGAAGATAGAAGTGGTTTCAAGATATAAATTTTATGGAGTTGGGACACTTCACTTTTGGCTTGTTTACTTACATTTTAAAACATTTTAAAAACATACTTCTAGTTAACATAGAAATACATACTTTAAGAGAAAAATGGCCTACATCTGTCAAATCTGTTTGAGGATTCTTTGTGGCCTCACAGCCTTTAGAAACTCTATTTCTTTAGTGAACAGCAGCATTGCCTAAAGATAGTATATTACAAAGTGCAGAGTAAAACATACTACTGGTAAGTTTTACAGTGGTGATTTAAGATGCATCTGATTCTAAACCTGAGGTCTAGAATTCTGGATGGGTAGTCTTGCAAAATGTACTACTGTCCCGGCATCAGTTGAGCCCTCAGGTACATGCTAGTTGAGATGATGAGTGATGGAAACCACTTAAACCCATCCTTTTGGGCCCACTTCTGTATCACATTCAAGGAAATAGAAACCTGTCTTCAAATGTTTTGAAGAATAATGCAAATGATAGTTCTAGGCTATCTTAAATGAAAAAGGGTTTTCTGTAACATTTCACACATAAGCTTCTAAGGTTTTTGTTCAGATAAGTTTTCTTTTTCCTGAAGTTTCCTACTGATGAAATCTGCTAAAATTTCTGCTTCTCCCAGTCTCTGCAGAGAATTGTCACCACTATTCTTTCTGAGTGTTTGGTGACTCTCCTCAGCACTACATTTTCAGCCATCCTCTGTGTGAGCCTCCATGTCCAGTGCTTTCTATCAAGTTTGCTTTTCTCATGAGAAACTCTTGTGAAGGGGCAAATAAAACTGTCCACCTTATTATATGAAAAACATGAAAACTTAAAGGGAATTTAGTGTGTCTGTCTTTAACCTTGTTCCCCTCCAAATCTCTTTCCACTTGATCAGGATTGGTAGACGTGAAGAGGGAGATTTACTGAAATAGGGTGAGATACATAAATCAAATTCAATACCTTGGTAATCATGATGGAGTAAAAGCATCCCAGAAACACCCTGTTTGTGTAATAGCGAGGGTATTTAGTCCTAATAAGAAACCTGTAAGAAATACATTATTCACAATTATTCAGTTAGTAGCATATCAGGAAACTTGATGCTCATATGATGTTCAAACTTGCCTGTGGCTGGCAATTTTCATGTAGGTAAATAGGCTGAACATAATTGTCCTGGTTAGGCTTGAAATCTGGGAGATGTGAAATGAGTTGGTATTTCTTAATATTCAGGTAGAACAGACAATATAATCTGTCCAATCCTTTAAATATTGGAAACTTGCAGATCAAGGATGTAATTAAAATGGAATTGTGACATAATGATAGATTTTTAGGACTTTATATGAGTTGGAATTAAACTGCGACTAAGATATCTTAGTGTAAGGAAGAATGATGTTATCCATGTGTAAAAATATGTGTGTTTATGATGAAAGAGTATTTAGGGATTTCATAACTGATAAAGCAGAAAAAACACGTTTTTTTTGTTTGTTTGTTTTGTTTTTTAAGTTCCTAGCGCTGATACACAAAGAAGGAAAGGAAAAGCAGCATTTTTTATGTTTTGTGACAGTGAATTTTCCACCTATAGTTTGTCAATGATAAAACTCTTTAATTTCTGATTGAGCAATTCGTTTCTAATGGGCTTTTAAATCAAATGTTATCTCTGAGCTTTGAGAGGTAAGGGTGCCAAGATTTAAATGCAGAGAGGAAACATTCATTTTTATTCTTACTGGCATATAAGTTTAAGACTTTGCAGTTTATGAGACATAATTACTAAAATTCAAATTTGAAAATAAAGTTGGAATTGAGTGTACTATAATTTTTGTTATATTTACTATGTGGGGAACAAATACTGGACTCTAATATATGTATAGTATAGTTACATTTGATTTGTATTATAAATTCAAGTTATAGCCTTGAAAACAAATTTCTTTTGTAAAATTTTACTTTGTGATTTTTTTTTAAAATTACCTTATTTATAGAGTACATATCTTTCATTACTTCTCTTAGTTAATGAAATAGGGGCAAATTTCCAAATTGTACAAAATTTTCATGCACTTTAGAAAGTTTATTAAAATTTAGTTATAAGTTAAAGCATTAAATATTTTCGAAATAATCTTATACTACTAGAAACAAATTTTCACTAATAAGTACATTATTGGTCAATTTAGATTTTAAGTGGATCTTAGATTAAGTATTAATGAACCATACTTGCATAGGTACCTCTGAGATCTAATAATATCTTCTTGGGAATATCTTATGAATAGTCTGAATTTATAAATATATATCATATGTGCAGTTTTATTGGTCATGTTTATTTCATTCTTGCTGTGTGTTGAGCACTCAAACAGAGTGACAGATAAGATTCTTTTACTTAAGAAGTTTACCATCAATTTATATGAGAGTATATCCTAAACACTTTGAGGTGCTATAACAATGCCTAAGATTGGATAATTTATAAAGAACAGAGATTTATTTTTTACAGTTCTGAGACTAAGAAGTCCAAGGTTTCAGGCTGTCATCCCATGGCAGAAGAGGGAAGGGCAAGAGAACAAGTTGGAACCTACAGCCTCAACCCCTTTTATAACTGGCGTCAATCATTCATGAGGGTGGAGCCCTCACGACCTAAACACCTCCCTTTAGGTCCCACCTTCCCACACTGTTGTGTTGAGGATTACATTTTCATCACAAGCATTCTGTGGGACACACTCAAACCATGCAGAATATTCACTATAGAATTTGCTTATTTTCATGTCTTTTGCCCAGTTTTTAAATGGGTAGCTCAACTAAAAGTAGACCTACCATTTGATCCAGCAATTCCACTACTATTTATTCTAAAGGAAAAAAAAAAATCATTTTATCAAGAAGACACTGCACTAGATTATTTATTCAGCACAATTCACAATTGCAAAGATGTGGAATCAACCTAAGTGCCCAACAATACATGAGTGGTTTAATAAAATATGGTATATGTATTACATGGAGTACTACTTAGCCATAAACAATTAATACCTTTTGCAACAATCTGGTTGGAACTGGAAACTATTCTAATTATTATAAGAATGAAAAAAATAAATACATGTACTCACTGTTAAATTGGAACTAACTGTTCAGCACTCATTTGCACAGATGGAAGTAAAACTCAAGGGAAATCAAGCAGATTGGAGGGGAGAGGTAGAGATGGGTTAAATCATACCTAATTGATACAGTGTATGGTGTCTGGATGACTGGCACACTTATAACTGAGTACAGAAGCAATTTATGTAACCAAAATATTTGTACCCTTGTAAAATTCTGAAATAAAGAATTTGCTCAAATATATGTCAGTAAATTTTTATTTTAAATCCATGTCATAGTAATCACAGAGATACATTGTAAAGGATTTGGGTCAGAAAGGCTTTCTAATGCAATTTTTTTTTGTGTGTGTGTGTGTGTATGTGCCAAGTTCAGGCTTGGTGGAAAATGTAGGCAGAAAATTGAGAGAAAACACATAGGGAATGGTACAATGAGACAAGAAGGAATAAATCACAAGAGTAACTCAAGATGAGAATGAAAGCACATGTGTTGAGAGGGAAGATGTAGTCGGAAGACATCTGAATGGTGGAAGACTTGAAACAGTGGTCTGGAGTCCGTGAAGGGGCCAGCAGACAGTGAAGTTCTTTGGGGTTGTAAGTAAAGGAAATAGTTTCCAGAAGATTATTCTACTTTGTAGGGTGGTGACTCCATGAGCTCACAGTGCAGGTGGAGAAAGATTTCTTACACAAAGATTAGGATAAAAAGTCGGAAAACGTTCATTTTACTTATTGGAGAAAGAGGAAGAAAGAGAAAATGACAAGGCACTGAAAAGGTACAGGGTATTGCCCGCAGTTAAGGAAAAGCTACTCAAACTTTTAAAGGGTAAAAATGGCTTTTATTTACTGTAGACTGATAACAGGACTGTAAAGCTTTTCTGTTTTTTCTGTTTGTTTTTATTTTTGTTTCTTTTTCTCTGTGAGGCCAGTTTATCAGAGTCCTTGCAATGAGGTCTGGTGAGAATTCAAGCAGAGAGCTCACAACCCTACTGTCCACTTAGGACTCTTCAAGGCTGTGAGACAAACTCAGAGATTTTTAACAAGTTAGGCTTGCAGATGAATTGAGTCCCAGGTGTTCCAGGCATTTAATCAAAACAAAACAAGGGCACTTGTGCTTTGAGTTTTTCTTTAAAGGGGCAATTGTGTGTTGTGAGTTTCTTTGTTTTTGAAATGAAGTTTCACTCTATGGCCCTGGGTAGAGTGCCATTACATTATCATAGCTCACAGAACCGTCCAACTCCTGAGCTCAAGCAATCCACCTGCCTTGGCCTCCCAGGATTATAGGCGTGAAGCACCGTGCTGTTGCACTGTCCTCTTTTATTTCTTTTGATAGTTTCTTTCACTGTTATCTGGTTCTCTAGCGAGGACACCTTTCAGTAGTAACTCTGATGGGTTAAGAGAAAATAGGACAGGCTCGGTGCCCGTAGCCCTGTGGTTACAGCACCAGCCACATACACCAAGGGAGTTGGTTCAAACCCAGCCCAGGCAAGCTAAACGAAAATGACAACCGCAACAAAATTTAGCTGGACGTTATGGTGGGCATCTATAGACTCACCTACCTGGGAGGCTGAGGCAAGAGAATTGCTTAAGCCCAAGAGTTGGAGTTTGCTGTGAGCTGTGATGCAATAGCACTCTACTGAGGGCAACAAAATAAGACTGTCTTAAAAAAAAAAAAAGAAAAGAAAATAGGACAGTGAAACTAATTTGGATCTTGTTATAATGGGTCAGGTCTGAAACGATTACCCAAGAGCCCTGAAGTTCTGAAAGAAGTAGTAGTAGATCAGGGAGAATTCCCAAGGGAAAAAAAGTTCATATAAAGTGATTTGTTTAGTGTCTGAATCATTTTGACCTTTCATCAGTTAAAAGTAACACTGATAAATTATGACATTAAGCTGTGATATAGAGGACTTAATTTGGAATGTAGTTATATAAGTTATGAAAATATCAAATATAGTGGCTTAAATTGTGGAAGTGGATATTTTAGGAGTACTGCAATGGCTTACCTATTTTGTTAAAGTCCTGGGTTTTTCTCAATCTTTGGTGTGAAGGCCTTTATTTTTGTACATATCCCCATAGTTTCAAGACAGCTGCTGCATGTCCAAAATCATCTTTATGGTTCTATGTTGTGGGGTTGGAGAAAAACAGAAAAGGGTAGTGCTTGTATCAGTAGACAAAAAGCCTTTCATCTTGTTGACTTGCACTTATCATATCACCACAACGAACTGCATTGGAGTCTGGAGAAAGTGATTTTTTTTTTTTTGACTAGGCGGTTTGCCTCTGAGCACAATTAAGATTTTGTTATTAAGGGAAGGAGAAGTAGATATTGGGTAGGCATCTTTGTCAAAAAAGTTGTAGAAGCCATTTATTCTACAAAATATGCATTATGCTGTAAAATTATGAATCTTAACATTTGGTTTGAGTACTTTCAGTTGTTTGGATACTGAATCAGGACATTTGTTACTGTTACTCTGTCCTATTGCTTTCTCAGACTGTGTAGTCAGAATAAACCTAGATTACACTACCAAGAAAGTATAGAAAATACATGTACTCTGAGGGCCAATTTATACCCATAAACATATTACACAATTATGTGGTTTTAAACATGCCTAAATTCAAAAATTTAATTTGTATTTTATGTCTATAGCTTTAACTTCTTACATTTTAAATTCTGCAGGTATTTTCAAAATTATATATCATTTTATTCTCTTTCTTTCTAACACAACTTGTGATGATACCAGATGAAGGTAAACCTTCAGATGAAGTGAATGTCCAGAATACTTATAACTCTATAATAAGAAATACAGGTAGTCAGAAGGATCATTAGGTATACCTCATACACTTTGTTCCCTAAATGACATTTGATGTAGGTGCAAAATTGTACAGCTAAAGGTATTTAGCCAATGAGATCATTAAATTGATGAAATATTTCTGAAGGTTTTAAGAAAAAGGTTCTGAAGGTATGTGTGGTTATTTGAAACATTTTTCCAATAAGCCTCCAGTGATACAAAGTTAAAATGTCTAGCCAAAAGATTGAATTGCTGAAGAAGTACAGAAAGAACTGGCAATAAACATGCTAACTGTTCTTTCTGGAAATGCAATCATTTCATTGCTACTCACATAAGTCTTCGGAAGTGTTTTGGGATATTACCAGTAATATAGATTCTATGCTCTTGGGTAATAGAATCTTACTTACAGTCGTTTGGAATTTTAAATGTTACTTTGTTGCTGGATATAGTTGAGTCATTTTTCTACTTGCCTTTTAAAGGGAGGCTTCAAAGTAACTGTTTTCTTATATTGTTATTAATAACTATTTAGCATGCTTCTTCATGTATGAAAATACAGGTACAAGATATAAATGATATCAAAATAATGTTTCAGATTCTAAAACTTTATTCATAATATATTCCTCAAAGTGTTTTAATATATAAGGAAATCATAATAATAAAACTTGTTTTATTCTGAAGTTTCTAAAAGCAAAAAAAAAAAAATTAGATGGGACTCTATAATTTTTAAGATACTGAATGTTATTTCACAACTTCCTACTTTTTAAGGCACTGTGCTTGAGAATGAGGGGGGATATAAAACATTAAAACACATTCTTGGCTGGGTGGGGTGGCTCACGCCTGTAAATACTCTGGGAGGCTGAGGCAGATGGATTGCATGAGCTCAGGAGTTGGGGACTAGCCTAAGCAAGAGTGAGATCACATCTATATTAAAAATAGAAAAACTAGCCACGCATTGTGGTGGGTGCCTGTAGTCCCAGCTACTTGGAGGGTAAGGCAGGAGGATATATCTTGAGCTCAAGAGTTTGAGGTTGCTGTGAACTATAATGACACCATGGTACTCTACCCAGGGCAACAGAGTAACCCTGATAGAGCTGACAGGGCTGAGGTAGGGGTAGCCAGAGAGCAGATCAAGAACAGGTGCTGCAACTGAGGTCCTGGAACTGGGCACCAAAAAACCAAAAGATTCTTTACCGTGAACATGTTTATAGTTTTAAGATGTATCACAGAAAACAACTTGAAGGCATAGGACAGTCTACTAATATTCAAAGCCACACTGGCTATATAAAAATCTATGTTTCTAACATGACTACCTATTTTGGTTACTTATTGGTGTATAACAAACCATGCTAAAACATAATGGCTTAAGATAAGAGTAATTTTATTATTTTCCATATGTTGTGAATTGGCTGGGGCTCAGCTGTGCAGTTCTTCTGCTGTTCACTTGAAGTCTCTCATGCCATGTTAAAGAGATGATAGCTAGACTGGGCTAGACATGACTTCTTCATTTACATTTGGCCTTAAGGATCCCTCTCATGGAATCACTCAGTGATATTTCATCCAGAACTATTAATGTGTCCTCTTTTATTACAGGAGTGGCCTGGACTTCTTTCACCATAGCTTAAGGCTTCCAAGAGTCAGAAATTTGAGTTTTTTTGGCACTTTTAAGTCCTGGGATTAGAAATCTCAGAATGTTCATTTTTGCAACATTCTGTTGGTTAAGGCACAAGTCCATCTCAGAATACCAGATGTTGGTATGTTGATATAAGCTCTACCTCATCTGAAGAACAAAAGATGGAGGAGGAGGCATTTGGAGGGCCTTCTTTGGGTTTACTAGGCAATTAAAGTCTAGGCTTTTATTGCTTGTGAGAGTTCTAAGAAATAGAGGACTCTGAATTTGGGTGACTGAGGTAGTGTCCAAAGATTAGCAAAGGCTTTTCTTCTGAGTCTTATAGGCTGGACATAGAGAAATTCTGGGATCTCTATAAGAAGAATAGAATAGAAAAAACTGTATGTATGGGAAAAAAATGTCATTGGATTAGTAATAAAAATAATTTAAACCAAACTAGTCATTGTCAATGCTATGATTGCTAGTTTCAATAAATGTAGAAAGGACTAATGAAAATTGTATAGGAAGTAGATGTTTTTAAAGGTAGATGCAGTTCTAAATAGAGAACATATTAACAATAGCAAAGCCAGCAGATCTTTAAAATTGAATCATTATGGGTTTAGAAATATGATGATGAAATGTGAGTTAGAAGAAATTTGTGATTTTCATTGATTCTCATCACCTTTGAGATTTTTCTCAATTTGTCAATAATACAGCATGTTATTTGAATTTGGGGCAAGTAAGGAAAAGTGGGAACAGGCATAGCTTGGGAATTTTGATTTCTGAATGATTAAAGTTTGTAGAGTACAAGAACATAGCAGCTGAGATCACAGCATTGAGGTGAGAACATTGAGCTCAGAGAGTTATAATACATGTCTCCTGTGAACAAATAGGTCTTGACCTTAAGATAGTATGAAATAAAAGTCTAGAGTGAATTCTTAATAAAGGAAGTCATTTCAACTGTCTCCACTTTGTATTTTAAATAACAAAATCAACTCCAGGTAAATAATTAAGAATTCCATTTATTAATTTATTTAACATTTTTATTGATTACTTGTTATGTGAGTATCTCCATACTGAGGAAAGCCAATAAAGGAAAAACTATTCTAATTTTTGAAAGTTCTTTATTATTTAAGGCTAGAAGCTATGCTCCTGTTTCTTCCATACACTGGTATTATTTCTGTGATCTAAAAGAACACAAATTAGTCTTTTTTAAAGCAAGATACTCCTAAATCATTTGTAGAAACAAGCATTCCCATTGCCAGGTCTTGGGTTTCATCTGTGACCTAGACACTGTCAAAGTGACTTATGAAAGACCTCTAAATATGGGAAATCACCCTTGAGAAGGTCTTTCAGGAGAGAGTTACAACTATGCGCACAAAGGCCCTGAAGAGAAAATAAACATAACGTGTTCAGGAAGAGAAGGGGAGCCTCGCTGTAGCATGCTGAAGAGGAGGTAAATTAGGCTAGGTAGTGTGTGTGCTTGGAAGCTGTAATTGGGACATCAAATGTTTTTCTGAGTGGGAAGAAAGAGCATATTGGAATGTTCTGAGCAGGGAATTGATAGGACTACCTTGTATAAAAATCATTTTAGATTCTGAGTGGAGGAGCAGCGAGGGTCAGAAAGATGACCAGAAACTATTGTAATAATTCACAAAGATGATGCCGTCCTGTATCATGTGGTGGAGAGGGTGAGAAGTTTGAAGTTCTCTGCCTCATACCACTTTGTCTACTCCATTTTTTTTTTTCCCTCCACAAATTGCCTTTTTTCCCTCTCAACTTAGTGCTATAGTGGGTGGGGAGCTGTTCTTTACCTCATCTGCCTTTAGCCCCCTTTCTCTCCTATTTTACTTTCTCCCCTATTGCTTCCTGCATTGTCCTCTCTGGTTTCTATTTCTTTTCTGCCTCATTCCTTTCTGATTTTTTTTTTTTTTCTCAGTCCTTATTTCTTTTGCTATAGTCAGGACTTACAAAGGCCATCTTCTTATTTCCATTTACTGATAGACCTGAATTTCTAACTCTTTACTCCTTTAAGGAAGCATATCAAGAAGCTAGTCTTTTATAATTGCCAGCCTAGGAAATTTAAAGTATTCTGATTTGATCTCTTCTCTATGCAAGGATGTGTAGAACTTGTTCTCGTTATAGCCTTGGCTGGTAAAGACAAGGTCTCAAAATGATACCATCAAAGGAAGATATCAATAAACATGTCGTGAATGTCTGAAGAGGCAACTGGCTGAGATACCAATTCAACTTTTATTTGGCTATGCGTAAGAACATTGTTTACTGATGAGAATGAGTGAATGAATAAATTAATTAGTGGATATAAAAACATAGTTCAGGAGAGAAAGTATTTTCTGGTCTACACAAGGTAATAGTGATCTATCCTTTTGTACATAGCCAAAAAAATTTACACCTTTCAATTTGTGTTCACATCACTGGTTGATGCTTGGGACCAACACAGAAAAATGTGTCAGGCAGCTCACCATCTTCCAGAGATGAGTGGATATCTTTCAAGGGCAGCAGGTTCCTTCCTTGATTGCAACTGTCTCTAGTTTTATATTACTTTAAGGAGATATTCTTGGTGAAGAATTATATTGCTACACTAGTAGTGGCAGGCCTCTCTGGTCATTCCAGTCATTAATGTTTAGTGATAATAACTCAGGAGCCACCTACATCCTGTCGTAACCCTGATAGAGCTGACAGGGCTGAGGTAGGGGTAGCCAGAGAGCAGATCAAGAACAGGTGCTGCAACTGAGGTCCTGGAACTGGGCACTTCTAAGAAATGCACATTCATTGAAATTTCTGTGCCTAAGTCTGTCACACAAATCATAATTTTAGCTATGTTATTAAAATACTTAAATATTCCCTAGGGGAACTGAAGGGCACAAAATACTGTCCCTAATCATAGGGTTTGGCAGCAGAAAAGTGTTCCACTTGGTGAATAACAAGTCATTGATGGGTAGGAGAGAGCACAGAAGTTCCTTGTGCTGATGGGGCAGCCTGGTGCTCCTGCATATTAGAAATGGGGCTGGGGTTGGTGTATTGGTTATCATTTTGACAGATTTACTACAAAATCAATTCATCCTATGTGTACAATTTGGCAAGATGTTTTTTGTTTGTTTTTTGAGACAGAGTCTCTGTCACCCTTGATAGAATCTTGATAGAGTGCTGTGGCAGCTCACAGCAACCTCCAGCTCTTGGGCTTAAGCGAGTCTCTTGCCTCAGCCTCCCAAGTAGCTGGCACTACAGGCACCCACCACAACACCCGGCTAATTTTGTTGCAGTTACCACCGCTGTTTTAGCTGGCTGGAGCTGGGTTCGAACCTGTCACCCTCGGTATCTGGGGCCGGCGCCCTATCCACTGAGCCACAGGAACCGCCCAAGTAAAGATGTTTTATTTTTGTAGATAAAGGAACTCAGCAGTATGTCAATTAAATCATTTCTTTAATTAAATTTTATTTTTAGATTCTGGAGTCTAGGAAGAGAGCTAGGACAAAAGCACACAGCATCTTTCTTCTAGTAGTGTGGCGTGTGCAGAGAGCAGAGACTGGGAAGTACTGGAGAATGCTTGACCCAGACCTCAATTCACAAAGGGTATTGAATTTATGCTGCTATTTTTCAACTGGAATTATACAGAGGATACAATTGAAGAAAAAGTATGTATCCTTTTATGAAAATGTCTATCCTCTAATTAATAGTTCACTACTTTACGTGCTAGTATCCTTTTATAGATAAAGAAGTCCAGAGTTAGTCACTATAGCGTTGAGTTTAATTTGTGTTGCTGTTATTCAAAAACTTTATTTTAGACCTTGGTGACTTGTAGTAACATGCAAGTGGTATCACTGTTCACTTAATTTTCAAGATGGCTAAACTCAGGTTGCAAAGGTGATAGTTAAGCACCTTCCTAGATATTTTAGCCACTGTGAGTTTATTGTTCCACATAATTGGTAGTGTTAGGAACTTTTCTCAAGTCACTCAAACTTTTTAGAAACGTACTTTAAATGCATCTTTTGACTTGCTTCGCACAAGTGAGTCACATGCTCATACACCACTTTGAGAGCATTATCTGAATATCACAAAGTCTGCTCGAAAGTCGAAACAATTTCCAGTCCCTCTGTCACAAAGTAAATAACAACAAAAGACCTAGCAAACATAAGTCAAGCAGAATCTTCACAGTACCTTGCTTTGCACAACAAGGAGAGGAAATTTTGTGAATAACTCACAGTAGGGAGCAAATAACTCCACAATACTCAGAGCATATTGCCCAATTCACAAGAGATGACTAAGTAAACATTTGCATAAGTACTTATGCAAAGGGGGAAGTGGTGTGAAATAACCACGGGAAGCTCCTCCATTTCTTAAACGCCACTTTAGCTACAGCTTGACTCTACTCAGCCTCCACAAGGTCCAAGTCTTACAAACTATTTCTTCCTTTGGCTTGAGGAAAACAGAAACTTAACTTTTCCACAAAATACTTCTAATTATTAACGTACTAAAATGAAGGTAGGAGAGGGTATGCGTGGATGATAGATGCTGCTGTTTCTGGTTCTTTTGTGCATTTTGCAGCTCAAGCATGTGTCAACTGGCTCCTAATAACTCAGACATAGATACAATTATTTATATATTCATTTAGTACCTTTCTGGCAAAGAGCACAAGATGACTGATCTGTGCTGGAGTTTCCCAGCATGGATGCAATTCCTAGGTAATTGTAACAGTGCCATAAAATCATGCCACACCAGCTTCATTATAAGTAGTTTTGCACTTGACTATAACCTCACAAATGGCGTTCATCAAAGTTAAAATGTCCCTTGAGTTTTTTCTAGTGTTAACTTTATTTCAACCACTGTGGATAGAACAAAACAGAAAACAATGTACTGGCTTTAAGCACTGTATCCCTGAATAAGGTAAGATGGTGAGATAGTTTATCATACTGCTTTAGAAGTCATTCTTGTTGTGATATATGGCCCAGTGCGCCCTGGGTACATAAAACAGGGATTGGTAATTAATCTTATGTGGAATGTATGAACCTCAAGTCCAGAAGAGAGGAGAGTTGTGTGTACACGATGAGAGCCACATAATGCAGAATGTCAGACATGTTTATGTGAAAATTTGAAAATATTATTCTCTATTCCCATAGCTGCATTTTTCAGAGAATAAGGAAACATACCTCATATTCTTTATGGAAAAAGATCATGTGTAAATAAGTCTGAATAAAGAAGAAGCAGGAAAGATTTGCTACTAGCATTATAAATGGAAATATGTTGTATATAGAAACTTAAGAATTTAATCTTAATATTTAAGAATATTACAGAAGAAATAAACATTTTATTTTAATATATCATAAAACATCTATTGTTATGTCTCAGCATATTTTTTTTTTTTGGTAGATAAATAATTGGTTCTTCAATATCTGACCTTAAGCTGGTTATAAAACATGTTCACTTTTATTTATTGAGATTGAGACATTTTAAAAAGTTAATGTTGAAAAATGAATAAGTTATATGAACTAATAAATTCATTCAATAAGCATAGGTGGGAGATGTTCTTTCTGTAGGAATATGGACTGTCCAGATGAGAAATGTTTCTGTCTCTAGGGAGCTCCAAGTGCATGAAACTCACAGTGGAGGTTTCTGTAATCTCAGGAAATAGTTATTTCTTTTGTGAAAAATTTCAACATTACAATTTAAATTATGAGGTGGAGACTATATTTTTTTTTTTGTAAGAGGTTTCTTCATGGAAAATGGTTAAGTTTACTGAAAAAGAATGAGAGGAAATTTTACTAATACTTGAGTAAGAAGCCAACATTATACATGTTTTGGGAATAAAGGAAAGATATTGGCCTCCAGTGCTGTCAGGGAGGCCCTTTAGGTGAATTTAATGCTCTTGATTTTTATTGTGCTACTGACCTTCTGCTTCCCTTGAAACCTATGCTTCTTTATTCCAACCAATGTGGTCTGAATCCCATCCAACATTTTACTAATATTTATCATTGCTAAACTTAGTATTGCTTGATAAGTCAAATTTGTTGCAAATCACTTCCAGTTGTACAAATACATTATTTACGCATAACTGATAAAAAAACTTCATGCTGTCATTAAATGAGTTGACATGCTCATGTAATTACCTGGGCTGGGGCTCTGGGTAAGTGTGATTATTCTGGAAAAAGAAAAATCAAATAAAGTATAATTTCATGAAAACTATAATCTTGACAGTTACAAAAGTTGGCATTTTCTAAAAATATACTTCACTTTAACATTTTTGCTTCTCTCTTTCTTTTCATTAAGTCCATGTAAATTCTCTGAAGTTTGGATGAATTTAAATATTTGAATCAAGTTTGGCAGCTGATGAGCTGAATCTAGTTTCATTACTAATTCCAACTGACCAATTCCCCCAGACCGAGTTCATGGATTGTACCACCAACTCCTAAAGTTCATCAGTGAAGCGACTTGTTGCCAGAGGAAATATGCTCATGGCACAATTCCAGTTTGGAGCAGAGACTGAAACTTGATTTAAGCTTGAGAGCAGAGGTAGAGAGGGAGCCAAAGTCCACGCAGAAACTGGAATAGGCTGTTATAGTACTGAAACATATCCTCTCAGATCAACTGTGTCTTAACACAATAACTAAGAAAATGCTGTGAAGGCTATGTTAATCTGTTTGATGAAAATATTTAAAATTGGATATAAACTCAACACATTATACCCCATGATTGCATTAATGTGCACAGCTATGATTTAATAAAAATAAATAAATAAATAAAAACAAAAACTAGTGCGTCTCAACTTTTAGAATCACTTTGCATATAAAATATGGGAGAGTTAACTGTTTAAAGAAAGTAAATTTTTTTTAATACTGATAATATAAAACTATAGTTGACAAATACTTTGAGGTGCAAGAAGAAAAGTGGATTCTGTTAGGAAGGTAATATCTTACAGATATTACTCTTAGGGAAGGTAATATCTTTTGATGTTGGGAATTGGTTGAGATATGTCTTTGGTTGATGCAACAAGAAATAAATGAGGAAATACATTCCTTAAAATTTATGAAAGAAGAACTAAAATGTTGCTTATCTATATTGGAAAGAAGGAGGAGAAGAGATTAGAGTTTTTTCATAAGCTCAGCTTTCATGTAACCAGAATTCAACTGATAATGCCCCAAATTCATAAATGAAGAGATAGCAGTATAAATGCATTGTTTTGAAAGATGGAATTTTATTGAAGGTAAAACTTATTGTCCTGAGGAGTGAGAGTCAGGATTAAAAGGAATTATTTTAAGCCATTCTGTACCATTAGATTTTTTAAACATGCACGTAATATATATTGAGTCCAATTAATTTTTGTTTGGCTTTCTCCTATTTAAAGATAAGAGCTCAAAACCAGACTCAAGGCCAGGTAGGAAATAAAGGTCATCTTCTTTCATACTTGCAACCTCTGCCTCTGTTGGACTGTTTTGCTGTCTCCCAGTTATAAATCATGGGAGAAAACTTCTGTGAAGGTAATATGATCAATCATCTCTCCAGACTAGTGGTGGGTGAGCTATAACTCAGACAGTAAACCTATTCAATATCCCCAGTAGTATGTGACCATATTAGGCTCCTTGCTCAGAATATAATGGTTAACATTCTTATAGTCAACTTATATTACTTTTTTAGTTCATTATTATCATATTCTTGTACATTTTGCCATTTTAATGGGTTTATGTATCACCAATTGGCACAGGGTAGGGTTTATGTCTGTAATGAAAGGAAATTGTCATGCAGCGAACACTAGAGAAAAAGTCTCCAAGTTGACGAGCTTTCTTTTGTTTTTTAAACGAAAAGTGTCATTCAACATTCAGTTTTTTCTTCCAGTTAGCTTCTTGCAAATAGTGGCACAAAGATAAATGAGACATGGCCTTGATACTGGAAGAACTCATAGTCTGATTGTGGAAATTATAGTTCATCTTGGTAAGTACTATGTTTGGTCACAAAGTAGCATGGAAGTGACACAGTGGGAAGCAACATAATTAAAAATGACATTCTGCTTTTGAATGAAGTAGACTTTTTGGAATTTGGTCTGTGTAGTAATACCATAAAATATGATCACAAATTTAAAAATAAATACTGATAACTTACCTCTGATAAATTACTTTCAAATGAGTGATTTACTTAAAGATAAATTAACTAGAATTAACTTAGAGTCTATTTAAAGTACAAGTCCAGAATATAAATCTTTAATTTTGATTACAAATTAACTGAATTAATGAAATGATTTTCTAGTTTTTCTCCTTACATATAAATTCCAAACCTTTCTGCTTTTCACTGAGAACTTGCCCTAATGAATCCTACCCTTTGTTTTGTTGTTATTAACTCTCAATTAACTCTACTATAGGCTTTTCTGGATGTGAAATCTATGTGTCTGCAGACCAGGACACATACTATCTGCTCTCAAAAATAAATCATAGTAAAACACGTAAACTCTGAAGCATGAAAAAGTGGTTGGAAGAGTTAAATGAATACAAATGTGATGTTTTATGTACTTTGTACTTTGATTTCTGAAAGTATATGCAAATTCTATAGAGGAGAGTTGCTGTTTATTAATCTTCGTTTTCTAACTTAAATGAAAAGACTGTCATAACGTTTTTGCCATCTTTTCTATACAATCTAATCTGGCTTTCAATACAAGTAGTATACTTGTCATTTTCTGAATCAGCATTTGAGGAGAAAGTGAACATGATCTCTACTTTAGAATTTTAAGCCTAACAGCATAATTGCACACCCAGATGCAAAAAGGACATGAGTTAGTCAATATAATCGACTGGTTACAGCTTAAGTGTCTTCCCAAATCAATAAATTAATGATCTCTAACTACTTGAGTTTATATATAAACTACTTTGGAGCTGTAATTATTAACAGGTATACTTGTTAAAATGTCTAGATTTGTTTCCAAATGAAAGGATAGACTTGATCTACAATGATAGTTCGTATATAATTTAGAAAGACCAGCAAAACTGTCCAGGTCCACTTTCCCAAGTGCCAACTGTGTGTGTTTCTCCCTTACTTCTCCAGTATAAGCTTGAATTCTAGACAATATGAAGCATATTAGCCAGAACCCCTCTGACTTTTAGTAAACAGAATTGAGTGTAAATAATATTTAGGACCCTATAGACAATTGGCTGAATCAACCTTAAACAATAGTTTCATTCTGCTTATACAGCAACATTTCACCAGCTACAGTAGCTCACTCACATACACCAAAGCCAATAGGAAAGACAAAAGTGTAATTCAACAAGGAAAGAAATGAATAAAAGAAGGTGACTAAACTGAGACTTTATGCAATTGTTTATTTGTCATAAATCCATTCATGAACTAAGGCATAAGCATAAGCATTAAGTGAATGACAGTTGTTTTATTGTGTTTTCAACATTTTTTAGTTGTATCTTAAAAAATACCAGATGCTGTCCACATGATGCCAAACATATGACTTTTGACTGTGCTCGTGTGATCTGTAGTGGATTGCTATGATGTACAGGGCAAGGGAAAAAAGCAATTTACAGATAGCCCTGGCCTGAGGGCCTCACAGCTGGATCTAATTTTACTGAACTGATGTCTCTTCCCTCCAGCACCTTCTATTTTATCAAATACCACATATTGTTTTTTGAAGTGGTTCTTGTTGTCATACTGAATACCACAGGTGGATAACACACAGGACATTTGGATGTCTGTTTTCTGACTAGGGTCAGGCCCTACTGTTGTTCATGTTTGGGTGGAGGACATATTTCACAGGACTGCCCAAGAAAACTAATGAGTTTCAGCTGTCTGAGAGATAATGTATAAGAAATTGCTTACGTGGTTGACATACTTGGAGGCCATTATAATCATTTAGATTTTTCAGCACTAATGTGGTACCTCCCATATTGGTATGTATTTTCTTTGTATCAGTTACTAAGCTGACATATCACCTGGACAAAAGATGAAAGGGGCAAGAAGGAGAATAATAAATGCTATTAATTACACAATTGCACTGCTATTGCCTATTTTCTTTCTCCCTTACTAGATTTTAAGCTTCTTGAGGGTAGAAAATAGGCTGCACTTAGCCCACGGGCTTGTATATAATGGGGACTTAAATGTCTGTTGAATGACTAGATGAAAAAGCAAGGATTCCGAGTTTCCATAGATTTGATGATTACAGAGGAAGTGCATGAGTAGTCTGTGAAAAGTTCATAGATATCATTCTGTTTCCTAGTATTTCCTTAACCTCTAATTTTTCAAAGTCCGTCTTTGTTAATTGAAACAATCTGTTTCTTCTAATTGTGGCATAATATCCTCACGTGCAATCTGTTTTGGCTGTGATGTATCACCCTTATGTTCATTTTCTACCTTTTACCTATCACTCCCTAACTGATGGATGCCATGATCCCTGTAATTTAAGAAAGGATAATCTCCAGCTATCTTTATTGCTATCATGACATTGAGATGTGGCACCATATTGGGAGACAATCTCACATTTGCAGGTGGGGTTGGTCGAGTTTTTAAATTTTACTGAGGGCATATTTAAAAAAAAATTAATAGGAAACTTTTCTGTAAGGATTCTACCCCTTCGGCTTCATTTAGAAAACCGGGCACTGGTTTTCCCCAAATGTTTTAGGGATTCTGTTGTCCACAACTGTCCTATCTGCTTATCCTTAGAGAGAAAATTACTTTTCTTCTCACTCTCTACAACTCAATCTCCTCTAACTAGGAAATTAGTTCATATTGTCAGGGCAATCAAGCTATATATATTGATATAGAGATGTAAACTTTGCCCAGTGATCTTCCTGGCTTAACTTTTTGGAGTTCCATAACACCCAGCTCTAGCAAATCAAAACCTTTGGGATCCAAGACCTTTATCTATAATAGGTTTTAAGAACCAGGTTTGGAACTTAAAGCCATACATTATGGTTTTTGTTTCCTTTGATTTTTTTGTGTGCTTTCCTTTAAATAGGAGAGAAAACTCATGGGATAGGGAGCTAGAAATCATGTAAAATCCACTTAATATCTCTAAATTTTATTCCACCATATATACATTATCTAATTTAATCTACATGAACACATACCTCGTAGATTTGAAAGGTTAAACTCAGAATGCTTAAATAATATACCCCTGGGCTCATAGTTAATGGAAGAGGAGTTTCAAATAAAGGTTTGTTTAATACCTAATTCCCCAATTCATTTCAGTCTACTACAATACTGTCTTAAAAGCAAAATGCTCCTGCCACAAATACAATTTTCATTATATATGTTTGCCTTATCATTAGACATATACTGTCTTTTATAGCCACATTTTCTCACAGAGTAGAATTCATAGGGAAAGACACATGTAATTTTGGTATAAGCCAAAAAGCTGAGTTCCAATCTTGATTCATTGCTCTTCTTCACAATTTATATTCAGTCATTAAATTCTAATTATGTCTCAAATTAAACTCTAATTACGTCTCAAATCCATCATCTTTATCTCTATTGTAACCTGCCTAAAACCACACAAATGTCATCTTTCTCCTGGAATCCTGCAATAGCTTCCTAACTGGTCTCCCCATATCTATTCTTTCTTATGATCCGTTATCCACAACTCAGCTAGAATGTTCTTACACAAATGCACACCTGCTCACACCACTGTAATGGTTAACCCCCTCAGAGCTTCCCCATTGCTGGTTATCTGTTCCTCTTGCTTTATCAAACTCATCTCAGTGTTCTCATTCTCACTCTCTTAGCTATCTGTTTCAGTTCCTCAAACTTGCCATGTTCCTTCTTGATTCAGAAAATTTTCACATCCTGTTCCTTGTACCTTATTGTTCTCGGTAATCCCGACACCTTCTGTGGAGAAGATCTCAGATGTCACTTCCTCAAGATTTTTTTGTGTGACTTACCAAACTAGGTCTGGCCCATTATATGGCCACTTGGCCTCCTACACCTTGCATGGCTGGTACATTCCAGCTTTTTCCTGTCATTCCAAGTTTATTTTTATTGTACAGACATAACTATTAATAGCACCTCATTTTGCTCTCAAAAATTTTAGTCTGTATTGCAAATTATATGGCATTCCAACTTGGATTAACCTTTGTTGTACATACATAACTACAGTTAAAAAGTAATAGTGTAATTAAATTTTCATTGTGTATCTTCACTTCAATTTAAACTTTATAAGACAAGAATTATGTCTATATTGTTTACTTGATCCTTAGGGTACCTAGTACTTAGTAGGTGCCAAATAAATATTTGCTGACTGATCATTATTATTATTATTATTGAGACAGAGCCTCAATTTATTGTCCTGGGTAGAGTGCTATGGCATCACAGCTCATAGCAACCTCCAACTCTTAGGCTTAAGTGATTCTCTTGCCCCAGCCTCCTGAGTAGCTGGGACTACAGGCGCCTACCACAATGCCCAGCTATTTTTTGGTGGTTGTTGTCATTGTTTGGCAGGCCCGGGCTGTATTCAAATCCACCTGCTCTGGTGTATGTGGCTGGCACTTTAGCCTCTTAAGCCACAGGTGCCAAGCCTATTGAATGATTATTAATGGACAAGATGTGCCCTGAATTAGATATAGTCCTCCCTCAGTATGTGTGGAGGATTAGTTCCAGGACCCCACTCCTCAGCAGATACCATCATGGATGCTCAAGTCCCTTATACAGATATGGGGTAGGGTATGCACATAATCTACATACATCCTCAATTATACTTTAAATCATCTCTGAATTGCCTATGATACCTATACAATGTAAATTCGATGTAAATATTTGTTATATTGTTAGTTTTTCTTTGTATTATTTTTATTGTTAGTGTTATGGCTTATTTTTAAAATATTATTTTTATATTTAAGTTGAATTTGTGGATGGGGAACCTAGGGATATGAAAGGCTGACTATATCAAATGAGATACACCAGTTGAGGGAAATTGTACTATCACAAGAATAGGATGGGTCAACCCTCAGTAAGCAGGTGCCTGTGCTGATTTTTCTCATTGGCAGCACCTGTTTTTAGGTTGGTTGGTTTCCCTGCCAACCTGGCTTCATTATGGGTTAAAGTTAGATTGATATTTTACATATACCCCATTTTTTTATGTTGTTTTAAGTAGAGGATCTATTTTAAGTTTTATGTATCCTTTGTAAAAGTCAAGTCAAAATTGGACACCAAGGGTTTTTTGTTTGTTTTCTTGAGACAGGGTCTCACTCTGTCACAGAAGCTTGAGTGCAATGGCTCCATCACAGTTCATTATAACCTTGAACTACTGGCCTCAAGCAGTCCTCTTACTTCAGGCTCCTGAATCACTGTGATTATGGTGTGAGTCACCATGCCAAGCTTAAGGTTTAAGAGCAAAACTGAGATAGTTATTACAGAAAATATTTCTATCTTGGTCTCTTGTTATTTCTTCCTTCACCTCTCTCTCTCACTCTCTTCTTTCATTAAAGATTTGTTGAGATACAATTCATATATATCCAATTTTCACACAATTGTGCAACAATCACTACACTCAATTTCAGAGTATTTTCATCACACCAAAAGAACCCCCTCCCATCAGTAGTCACTCTCTATTTCTTCCACTCTCCCACCTACCCATACCCATAGGCAACTGCCAACCTAGTTTCCTCCTCTATGGATTGGCCAATCCTAGACATTTATATTAATTGGATAATTCAATGTGTGGTTCTTTGTGGCTATGTTATCTCCTTTACTATAAAGTTGGCAAGGTTCATTCCTATTTTAGGATATATCAACACTTCATTTCTTTTTATGGCTGAGTAATATTCCTTCATCTGGATATACTGTATTTATCCATTCATTATTTGATGGACATTTATATTTATAGATGATATTTATTTTGTATTTCTGTGGTATGAGTCATACTACTTCCTTTTCCATTTCTGATTGAGCTTATTTGGGTCCTTTATCTTCTAATCCTGTTTAATCCAGCAAGAGATCTATTATTTTTGTATATCCTTAAATAATTAACTTTTTGTTCAGTTGAACCTTTCTATAGTTTTTTTGGTTGTTGTGTTGTTTTACATTTTGTTTACTTCTGCTTGACCATAGTTATTTCTTTTCCTCTGCTAGCTTTGGATTTGGTTTGCTTCTCCCTTCCTAGTTCTCTGATATATGTCATTAGATTGTCAATTTTTTTTTTTTTTTTTTTTTTTTTTTTTGGCAGTGTTTTTTATTTTAACCCTCGGTAGAGTGCCATGGGGTCTTAGCTCACAGCAACCTCAAACTCTTGAGCTTAAGCGATTCTCTTGTCTCAGCCTCCCAAGTAGCTGGGACTACAGGCACTGCCACAATGGCTGGCTATTTTTAGAGGTGAGGTCTGGCTCTAGCTCAGGCTGGTCTCAAACCTGTGAGCTCAGGCAATCCACTCAACTTGGCCTCCCAGAGTGCTAGGTTCACAGGTATGAGCCACTGTGCTCAGCCTCAGTATGTCAATTTTTAATCTTTAATTTTTCTGTCTTTTTGATGTAGGAATTTAAGGCTGTGAATTTTTCTCTTATGACTGCTTTTGGTAAATTCTTATAGATTTTTAGATTTGAATATCTTCTGTTTCCTTTGTCATTCAGTTTGAGAAATATTTTGATTTATATCTTAATTTTATTATTGACCCTTTATTTTTCAGCAGTAGGTTTTTACATTTTCTAACATTGCATAGATGTGAGTGTTTCTTCCTTATGTTCTGAGAAGATATGTGGCATGATTTCTTTTCCTTTGAATTTGTTGAGACATGCTTTGTAACCAAGTTATAATCACTCTTGGAGAATTAACAATATGCTGATGAGATGAATCTATATTCAGTAGTTTGGGGGTAGAATGTTATCTGTTAGGTTCATTTGTTATAGAGGTTCATTTGTTATAGAGTCCCATTTTTGTCCAGCATTTTCTTATTTATTTTCTGCTTGGATATGTCTAGCTGTCTCAGGGGGTATTGAAGTTCCTGGCAGTTATGATGCTGCTCCTTATCTCTTTGCTCAGATCTAGTAAAAATTGCTTTATGAATATGCAGGCTCCTATATCAGCTGTGTAAATATTTAGTATTGTTATTTCTTCTTTTGTAATTTCTCCTTTTACATGTAATCCTATAATAACCATCTTTGTCTTTCTTTATAGTTGTTGATTTAAAGTAAATTTTATTTGGTATGAGAATGGCTACACCTGCTTTCATTTGGTTTCCATTTGTGTGGAATATTTTTTTCCATGCCTTCACCTTGAGTCCATATGAGTCCTTGTGGTTTAGATGTGTTTCACAGAGATGCTTGGGTTGTATTTTTTTCATTCATTCAGCCAGCCTAAGTCTTTTGAGTGGGACATTCAGACCATTTATGATAATTGGTGGAATTGATATGTGGGATGATATTCTGTTCATTGTGTTGGATATACCTTATTGCTTTGTTTTTTCTCTTATGACATAGTTTTATATGAGCTCTGAGCTTTAGGTTTTATACTGGTAAGTGTCTAATTGTGCTGAGTATTTTGGGCAGGCCAGGTCTGGTCTTGAAAAATTCACTAAATATTTGTCTGGAAAAGTCTTTATTTCTCTTTCATATATGAAACTTAGTTTTGCTGAATACAAAATTCAAAGCTTGCAGTTGTTCTGTTTAAGAAGACTGAAGATGGAACCCCAAGTCTGTGATCAGCCTGATGAGTTTTCTTTTCTAAGTTACTTGGTGGTTTTGCTCCACAGCTTTTCTAAGTTTCTCCTCTATGTTGGCTTTATCCTTTCTGATGGCTGTCTGTCTTGGTGATCGCCTCTTTGTGGTGAATCTCCAAGGTGTCTGTTGATCTTGTACCTGGATGTTTAAATCTCTACAAAGACCAGGACTCTTTCTCAATTATTCCCTCAAATAGGTTTTCCAGCCATTGTGTTTTCTTCTTCACCCTCGGGATAAATATGGTTCTTATATTTGGCCACTTTACATAATCTTGTATTTCTCACAGGGCTTTGTTTTTCCTCTTTAATTTTTAGTCTCTTATTTTTAACTGTGCTAATTCAAAGAAATTATCTTCAAGCTCCAAAATTCTTTCTTCTGCTTAGCCTGGGCTATTCCTGAAGCTTTCTACTGTCTGTTGTATTTCCTTAGGTGATTTTTTTATTTCCACAAATTCTATTTGGTTTCTTTATGTGTATCTCTTTAGTAAATTTTTTATTCACTTCTTCAATTGTTTTTCTGGTTTCTTTGAGTCGGTTTTCCATTTTCTCTTGATTTCATTGAGCTTTCTTACAATCTATATTTAGAATTATTTATCTGACATGTCAATATTTTCATATTTGCTGGGATCTATTTCCAGATAAATGGTGTGCCCCTTTGGGGGTGTCCTTTCATTTGAATTTGTCATGGTTCTGGAGTTCTTGTGTCAATTTCTTCTCATTGGAAACAGCTGTCACATCTTACTTTTGGATTTATTTTTGTGTGTAAATAGGGCTCTTACCCCTCCCCCACTATTAAGGGTGTATCTACTGCATATGTTGGGTAGGTACCCTTGGCTTTGCTTCTGGGTGCCTAAATGGAGGGCTTGGTTCTGAATGATGTCTTGATTATGTGAAGTCTGACAATTAATTTGCCACTCTGTGCTTATATTGGCAGGACTGTACAAACAACTCAATAAGGTTTCATAACCTTGATATATCACTGTCTCATAGCTGTGTTTTTGTCAACATGTGGTGGTGTCTTGCTGAGTATTGTTCATTATTGTTGTTTCATGTTTTCATTTGCCAACATGAGAATGTCAGCTTGGATCAGAGCAATGAACAAACATTAAATTTCTTGTTAAGTTTGGCAAGAGTGGAAGTGAAATCAGGGACATGTTATTACAAGTTAATGAGGGTAATGGCATGAAGAAAATGGCAGTGTAAAATGGATTAAATGTTTTTCTGAGGGCAGAGAGCATCACTGATAAAAAGAGGTCAGGGCAGCTAGTAACAAACAGAACTGATGAAAACATGGCAAAAATTTGTTTAATTGTGCATTAAAACTGTAAGCTGACTGTGAGAAGGATAGCAGACCAAGTAAACATTGATAGAGAAACAGAAACATCTGAACTAAAAATCTTGGCATGAGAAAGGAGCACCTCTTGCATTTCGACAATGCACCAGCTCATGTGGCAGTCTGTGAGAGAGTTTTGCCAATAAACAAAAAATAGTATTGGAACACTCTTCTTACCACCTGATGTAGCCCCCAATGACTTTTTTCTTTGCCTAAAGATAAAGAAAGTTTGAATGAAACACATTTTGATGACACTCAGGACATCAAGGCTAATATGATGACCATTCCAGAAAAAGAGTTCCAAAACTGCATTAAAGGGTGAACTAGGTGCTGTTATTGGTACATAGCTTCCTAAGGGGAGTACTTTGAAGGTAACTGCAGTGATATTCATCAATGAGGTATGTAGCACTTTTTCTAGGATGAGTTCACAAACTTAATTGTCAGACCTTGTACAATCATTAGTGCTAGTTATTTGTAGACTATCACTATGGTATACCATGCATGTGAGGAGATACCGTGTTTCCTGTCGATGAGGGAAGATGGAGATCTTTGAAATCCTTTCTCTTTCTCTCACCTTGTGCTCTTAATAGCATGAATTATATTGGGATGCCCAGGTTAATCTCTGTAACAGTTAACTAGTGCTTGTGGTTAAGAACCAGATGATTCAGCTAGTAAGTGCCATAAAGGAATTTTACAAATTAACCTTCCAGCCATTAGGTGGTGCTTGCTGGAAAGAAGTAGCTGCAGTGTTGTTTGGGGGACCTGTGACTGACTCTGGTCCTTTAGGAGAAACTCTCAAATGCCCTAGGGTGGGTGGAGCCCTGACTCTTCCAGGTGAGTTCTTATTCCCCACTACATAAGAGGCAGGTGTAGAAGTTAAGGTGGAGGGACTGTGTGTGTGGTGAGCCTACCTTCAGGCTCTACGAAAGTTGGTAAGGTAGCTAGCTGTGTCTTGCCAGGGGTTCAAGGTCCACTCCCAAGCTTTTGGAGAAAACTACCAGGGAGGTGAAGATGTGGCTTCAGTAAGTAAGAAAGTCTCCTTATGGGGAAGGGGCTGTCTGAGCTTCCTGCAGGGCAGTCAGGAATAAGTTTCACTTTTCTCTTACCTACTCTGCCCCACCATCTTATTTTGGCATCTGCCAGTAGGCAGGAGCTCAAATTAGCTCAGTGGTACTGTGGGCTGGGAGCTTCCCTGTCCAGGATCCTACCCTGAGCTTGAAGCATGCCTTTCCTGGGGGTTGGGGGAGAAATAGAAAGTTGCTCCACAAATGTGGTGCAGCTGGGGCTCAAACTGCTTTCTCGTTTCAGTTCTGCCCACACAGGCTCCCTGGTTTCCCAAGATTAGTTCACAAATCTCCCCTCTGTTTCTCTGAACAACAAGACTGAGTACTCAGGCTATGGGTTCTCATGGCCTGCAGGCCTGTCCCCAGATCCCTAAAGTTCAGTCCCTGACCATGCCAGGGAAAAGCATGCTAGTCTAAAATTGTCCATGGAGTTCTCAATTTCAAGAAGGTTTGATGTCCTCCTCTGATGGAGTAGCTGGGCAATCACCATCACAGAGGACCAGCAAGTGGGGAGTTCACAACTACCCTTTGGTTAGCTGCAGGACGTTATGGGGAAAGGTTTGAGCTCCACTCTCTGTAGAACCCTTGGTGTGGTAGGTGCACTAGCCCCACTCTCTGTGGAGGCCTTAGTCTGGTGGGCAGACTAATAGAGGAAAAGTTCTGCTTCTGGGAGCGTCAGCTTAATTGTCTTTCTTGGTGTTAGTGGGCAGCAGAGATCTAGAGGATTCTCTAATCATCTCTGTCCCTCTCTCCAAGAAGCAGTGTACCCAGAATGTTTAAGCTCTTGGGTCACACATATCTCCCAGGATCCACTGACCCCTTTGGCACCCACAGTCTTGGCTGGAGTTGGGACTTCTGAAACAGCAGCTAGAAATACACCAACCCCAATTCATTATTTTCCCAAGATTCTTCCAGAATCTTTTCAGCATAGAATAGAACTTTAGCCTTTCCTTTATATAGGTAGTGTTTTACTTCCATTTTTTGAGGTAATGACAACATGTTGCATGTTTTCCTTTACTTGATAAATCTTGTTAATTTTGTCAGATATTTGGTTACCCATTAGTATTTGAATGACATCACAATGACATCTAGTGGCTGTAGAATTTTTTAATTTTATTGTTGGAGATTCATTGAGGGTACACAGAACCAGTTACATTGATTGCATTTGTTAGATAAGGACCCTCTTATCTGTGTCCCACCCCCAAAAGGTGTACTATGGTAGAAATTTTTTTCACCTCCAAGAAGTACATCTTTTTTTTTTTTTTTTTTTTTTCTTTCAGTTTTTGGCCGGGGCCAGGTTTGAACTCGCCACCTCCAGTGTATGGGGCCGGTGCCCTACTCCTTTGAGCCACAGGTGCCACCCTCCAAGAAATACATCTTTAAGCATAGAAATATTTTTTGAAGCTAGAAATGAGAAAGAAGAATGAGCCATTGTTAAGTCAGTAATTTTCTTTCCAACCTGTGCTGTTTTTCAACCTATTTTACTTTTCTGATTGTACTATTCTATATAGAGAAAGGGTGTAGAAAAATTTGACACCTGACAAAAAGTGACATATTTATGTCCATTGTGCCACTTCAGGGACTCCATCTTGCATATGAAGAAATAAGTCTGATACAAAGGTGTGATAAATATACCACAGAGTGGTTTTCAGGGAGGAAACAGATGTGGATTCACACCCATGTGATGTAGACAATTTTAATAGGAGAACCAGATGAAAGTTACCTTTTATGTCTTTGTATAGGAAACAAATAGGAAGAGATTGGCAATAGTGGAAGATGGTCTAGGGAATGGGTAATGGTGGTGGTATGCAACATGAGATTTTTTTTGGACAGGGGAATACTGTGCTTTCCAATTAAGGCAATACGGTAAGTATTCATAGATGAACTTTGTTACTGGTAAAAAGCAAAATATATATGGAGTATTTTTTTTTTTTTGTCACACTGAGAAATGTGTAGTTTAAGTTGTTAATCTTAGATAACTAGTAAATTTAGATTTTATAAAAGAAAATTACACTAAGGCTTTTGTTTAACTTTTGGAAGAACTTATGTGATTAAAAATTCCTTTGGTTTTTAATATCTTTTTATTTTTACAGTATAGTAAGTAATATATAGAACTTAGATTCTTAACTTTGTTAATAATATTTGTTGTCTCAACAACTTTGACCAAAAGGCTATAAAATATTCTCCAAACTTTAATTTTATATCTTCTTGGAGAAAATAACACTTCATTTTGTCAGGTTCTTGTTCTGAAGACCACACACTGATAAACTAAATTCCATTTAATTTATAATTTTAGAGAGGCAAGTGGCTAAGTTAATCATAACATATGTGAACATATGGTTTACACCACAAAAACATTTTATTCAGCCAATATAATATACTAGATTTCTGCTCATTCTTTTTCACTGGAATTTAGGGATATAGAGCTTCATAGAAAAAGTAACTGGGTCCTTTTTCACAAATACAAAATATGTTTGAAGGATTAAGTAGGACATGTTGAGTATATGTACATATGTGAACATAAAATAATTTGTGGAGAAGGGAATTAAAACTACATGGGAAGTCTCAATTCTTACTTCTCCCCTTAGTGGTAATTCTTCAACTCAAGCTGGAGGATAGCAGGATTCATCATGTCCCCCATTACCATTTGGGGACATGATGAATCAAGTTCTGCACCCCTGTTGGAGGTATTGTGCTCATGTATTTAATTTTTGGAGGTGGTGCTTTCCTGTTATTTTGTTGTATGATTATTTGTTGGAGCATTTGACTAGGTGGTGGCTGGGTAACAGTGTTTAAGACCCTGAAGATCATCCATTTGAGTTCTGTATTACAAGCAAAGGCTAAGAGAGGGTCACTATTGGGCTTAGCAGACCAAATCTAGGCTGGGATCCAAGACCTCTAAATACCACAAAACAACAGATCCCAAGCCTAACGTCTAGTGCCTGTAGCATCTGATATAGGGGTATGGGCAAATTATTTAATTTCATATTTTCTTTGTTTAATTCCTAGGTCTGTTTACTAATATCTAAGATTCTATGTGGAAGTTTTAGGGATATAAGACAATATACGTTCACCTTTGAGAGACCAATATTATAGTTTATGTGGCTGTATTTTAAACTACTATTTGTTTAATTTCATGGACATCTTAGGCAAAGGGTTTTACAGCTTATAGATATCGTATAGTTCTCCTGCTATTTTCATAAATTGTAGGTGTCTCTTCGCTCTTAGCATCTTTTATAGAGGATAAAAGAGAGGCTTAAAGTGATCTATCCAAAATTCTCCTTCAGAGTTAAAATTTTTGGACTCCAACTGAGGCCAGTTTTTCTTCTACAGTTGAATTATCTAAGTTCCTCTTTCTTTCTTGTCCTTTCTCCTCTCTTTCTCTCTCACCTTCTTTTGAGAATAACCAAAATGATCTTTATCTTGAAGACAGGAATCAGTTTGCTGATATAACAAACAGCTAATAGCCTTTTGAGCTGAGTATTATATTACTAGTCATTATGGACCATAAACTCTTTTTAGCCAAAATGTTCTGGTGAAGTTATCAAATAGTATTGTAATGTTTTGTTATACTTAATAAGATTGGTACTATACCAGACAATCTTATGGTTATTATAGAGATTATTAAATAGATCTAAAGTGAAAGAGTTTGGTATTGAGGATAAACAGTGTTTCTTATTTTTAAGGTCTATCATAGTGATACAGCTACCAAATAGGCATCATCTGTTCCTGAGTACTTTCCTAGTTTTATTTTTGTAAAAGTTTGGTTATCAAAGCTAACTCTCAAAAAGAAAAAAATTCTCAAGTTTTGTTTTGGTAGAGACAAAGTTCCTTTCAATCAGGAGTACAACATGAAAGGGAGTTTAAGGTTACTTGTCTGTCTTTCTTTGGCTAACAGTAGTATTTTTTTTGCCCTAAAAATTCACTTACCACAAATACATCAGGAAGTCAATCTCATGTAGTACAAGAAACTGGGCTAAAGGAGCAACACCCAGCCTTTTATAATACCAGTTTCTTTGTTGTTGTTGTTGTTGTTTTTTCACCGGGGCCGGGTTTGAACCCGCCACCTCCGGTATATGGGACGCGTGCCCTACTCCCTTGAGCCACAGGCACCACCCTATAATACCAGTTTCTTATAATGCATGACTACATTTGCATCAGAAATCACTCCTGGGATTAAATTCAATGCCTGGCTACAGGTTTTTGAAGAATTCTGACAAAAAAAAAAAAAAAAAAAGCAATTGAACAAAGATGTGGTTAAGGACATAAAAATCAATATTAATGACAGGGACCGTGGTTATATGTGAATCTATTACAAACATCATAGTTAGATGTTAGTTCTTTTAACAACTTAGAATCTTAAATTAGCAAAGAGGAAAAGAAAAACAAGCCACAAAAATGGAGAGTAGGGAAAAGCAAGCAAATTAAAGTGAGATAATCTATAGTTGTGGTCACTTGGACCTTCATCTGTGGGTTTTGAATGTTTTTTCCTGTGGTTGTCCCCTTGGTAAAAGACCTTTGGTTTGTGCTAATACTTCTTGAAAATTGTTTGTGTAAGGAGAATTTGCACTTTTAAATCTCCCAATTAGAGAACACTCCAGGTATCAGAGGGTAAAATATGGTGTTTTTAAACTGGGACACATGAGTAAATAATCAAGATATAATTTGCAAAGAATAGGTATGTAGGTCATTGGAACATCATAGATAGCCAGAAATAGATGATGTATACAGAGGGAGCCAAAAATATATATACACATTTTAAGAAAGGAAAAACTTGTATTAAATTTGTAATACTCAAGTCTCATTTGACTTCTGCAGTTACAGGAGGCGCTCAATGTGACTTGTATTTTAGAAAATGTAGATGAGCATAGAAAGAAAACAAAACCACAATGATATCTACCACTTTGTGGTAACTTCTGCTACTGTTTTTGTATGTGTTCTTATAGTTCTCTGCCCTATATATACTGTACACATACATAATTTTTTCAGTTAACAAAAAAGGTGAAAATAATCTATCTTATTAACAATTCTTTTTCAGTATGTTTAATGCCTACATATTTTATTTTGTATTTTCCAATAATTTATGTAACCTGTTTCTTATTTTTGGACATTTAAGTTTTTCCCAAGTTATTTGACTAGTAAATACTGTCCCCTAATTAATATCTTTGTTATTATATCTTCTTGCAGACTAACAATTGTTTCTTAGAACATATGTCAAGAAATATGAAAAAAAAAAACTTTTCAGTTTCCCACGCTCTTGGCAAATTTGAGCATTATTATTTTTATTTTCTAATCTGAGAAGTGAAAGATGAATACCTTAAATTACATTTCTTTGGTATCCAATTAGCTTGAATTTAAAAAATGATTAGTCATTCAGATATCTTTTTTTATAGGTTTATTGTGTTTCACACAATTTCTACAGGGATCTCAAGAATCCCTAGAAAACATAAAGAATAAAAAAATGTTGAAATGCTTCTCTTCTGTTCCCTCAAAGTTATTTTCTCATTAATACAAGGAAAACAAGATACATTTTCTTCATGCTTCCATGCCTTTGTCTGTGTTTGTCCTTTTCCCTTCAATAGTTTTCCCCACTTGGGGGAAAATGCCCTCATAGACCCAGGGCAGCTCAAATATCTTGTCTCCCACAGTATTCTGTAACTACTAAAATTATTTAAAGGCTGCATCTCCCTAGGTTGCCCAGGCTGATCTGGAATTACTGGGCTCATGCAATTCTCCTGCCTCAGCCTTCCCAGTAGCTGGGATTACATGTGCATACCACTGTGCCTGGCATGAATGTTTTGTAAAAAAAAATAAGACCATATCTTTTACTTTTCTTTCTTGTCAATATCCTACACACTTGTGCACAGAGGTATAATCAAGCCAACTGAAATCACTACCTAAGGGACAGAAGAATTTTCCTTTTATTTTATCCTAAGTATCCTCAGGGCAGCTGAGGAAGTTGTAAAATAGTATAGTTCGATTTTATTAGATAAAAGTTATTGATTTAAAAGTACATAATATTCCAACCCATTGGATGATTGGAAGAAAAGGGACTTTCCTCTGAGGTCTGAATTTAGCATGTTGAACACTTTCTGTTTTATTTCCCAAGTACTCTTGTTTGTTTGTTTGAATCTGCTAATGTTGGATTGAAATTTAAATGGACGTCCAGATGAACTGGCGAAATAAGGCAGAGCAATGGCTGAGATTCCCTCATCCCTTGAGGATTTTTCCTGACTAAACAAAATATATGAGATTTGGGGATTGTTTCTCTAAGTACATGGTGGGCCTGATTATATTGGTGACAACACTTCATATGTCTCTCCTTGGATAAGTATATTAATACTTTCAAGTAAAGTGTCTGCTGAGTAGTCCAGCTATCTGCAAGATATTCTTGACTCTATGATATAAATACTTTTTTTTCCTACCTGAAATTTCCTCTACTTCTGTACACCAGACCCCATGACTTACTAATCATGGAAATTATTTAGAAAAATTGTGAGCACATAATTTTAAGTGAAACTTTATTTGGGATGAGATCTCTGAGGGAAAATGTACAAAGAAAGATCTGAGAATGAAAGATAGAGGTTGGAATACATGACCACTTAAGAGGTGTACACAAGAAGGAGAAATAAAGACATCTAAGATGGAGTGGCCAGAAAGTTAGAGCAAAGCCAGGTTTACAGAAACCAAGGAGAGAATTTCAATAAGGGGAGAGTAGTCAATAATACCAAGAGCATTTGATGTTTTGGTTAATTATCTGATTTCCCCCATTTCCAAATGAAACCAATGGGTATATCCAACAGTGCATTTTTTATAAGATTCTAAAAGACTGCTTGCTCTGGATAGAGCATTCTTTGATGCCAAAGAATCAGATTTTCCCTGAGTTATTAAAATCTGAACTGCTTTGAATCCCAAATGATATATATACAATAAATATTCAACTCATGTTGTTCTAGGCCATAGCAACCTGGAGGGGAGGGTATTAACACGTATACAGATGGATTGTTGGAAATGAGCAAATTTCTTTGGTTTTCATTTTCTTTCTTTTTTTTTTATTATAGATAAAAATATGCACCATAGATGTGGCCCAACCCATCACCCTCCCTCCACCCAAACCTCCCCCCTCCCTTCCCCTTCCTTGGTCCTTTCCTCAAAGTCTTGTGGTACAGTTGGGTTATAGCCTTCATG
>CAUYPK010004304.1:0-11584 GCA_963574355.1 Loris lydekkerianus | reverse complement strand
TCTCAGGGAGGGGAGCATGGTGGCACTCCTCAGTGTTCTCTCAGGAAGGGGAGGATGGTGGCACTCCTCAGTGTTCTGTCAGGGAGGGGAGGATGGTGGCACTCCTCAGTGTTCTCTCAGGGCGGGGAGGATAGTGGCACTCCTTAGTGTTCTCAGGGAGGAGTGGATGGTGGCACTCCTCAGCGTTCTCCCAGGGATGGGAGGATGGTGGCACTCCTCAGTGTTTTCTCAGCGAGGGGAGCATGGTCCAAATGTCCAAATGAAGATGTGGTGTGAGCAGCTTCATGCTCACAGAGAGGCTGGGCTAGCTCTATGTGGGAGTCATTGGCAATGAAGGGAGGTCCAATCTCTCTTCCAGGGAGAGACTGTGGGCAGAGAAGGCCTAGGACCAGGCTCTGGGCATCTCGGCACAAAATGTTAATCAGAGGAGGAAATGCCAGAGAAGGGGACAGAGAAGAAACAGAATTCCAGGTGGAGACACCCGGGCAAGGATGGTGTCACTGACATCAAGAGAGCTGAGTGTGAGAAAGGAGGGCAACCAAGGTGCCAGATGCTGCTGAGAGGCTGGGAAACGGGGGTGGTGGTGGTGGTGACAACTAGATTTGCCTGTGTGAAGTCTGTGATGACCTCAACAAGAGATGAGGAAGACTTGGAGAATGGGTTTTGAGAGGGGAGGAATTAGAGCCTGCGTCCTACCATCCTTGGGGAGGAGGCTTTGGGCATGTATGCCCCACCCCTCCACAGATGAGAGTTACAGGAATTGACTGTAGCTGATTGTCAATTTCAGGATGAAGGACTCCATTTGACTGCCCAGTGCCTATGGGCCTTGCTTAGGGGAAAGATCATCACACCCAGGAACTGGGAGGTGCTGGGGGTAGGCCTTCACATCCACACTCCTTTTTGTGTGTCACTTCTATTTAGGGAGCTCATGAGTGTCCTGTGCCATTACAGTGGGCATAGTTAGGATGGGGGAGAGACTGTGTTGTAGCATTATTCCTGTGGGGATGATCCCCAGGGCCTATGTGGCTGTTCTCCATGGGGGGTGCCTGCTGACTCATAGTGAGGCTCCTTCCTGGGCTCCTGATTGGGGCAATGGATGGTGACCCAGGGGTCTGTGGGTGCTGGCTTGGTAATTCCTAGAAAAGACTCTACTTCCATTCCCTCACCTTGGCCTCTGCCAGTTTTCCTCATGTTCCCTTTGTGCCACCTGTTTCTCAGCCTCTGGAACCATCAGGCCCTGCAGTCTGGTGGTTCTTTGGTCTCCCAATTGTTTCACCATCAGTTATGGACTATGGCATAAGGGCTCTTTAGAATTTTGCCTTTTGCTTTCCCATAACCTTGCTTTTAGGACCAAACCCTTTTTTACTTCCATAGTCGCTTGACTTTTGCCAGTCAAAAGCCCTGGGTTTCAAGACTTAGGTTTTTGCTGTTAGTATCAGAAGTCTCTTGGGTTTCAAGACTTAGGTTTTTGCTGTTAGTATCAGAAGTCTCTTTTCCAAAAGTGGGCAATGAGGGTTTCTGTCTGTTTCCCTTTCTTTTAGATTTACAGTCCTAGACCTTCCTGAACAATGAGTGCCACTGACTGAATAGGGTCAGGTCTAAGGAAAGCTAATTATTCAAAATGATATCTGACCCCATAGAGCAGCAGTTCTCAACCTGTGGGTCACGACCCACTGTATTAAAGGGTCGCGGCATTAGGAAGGTTGAAAACCATGCCATAGAGGGAGAATGCTGGTGGGTAGAGCTGGCGGAAAGTGGAGATGCAGAGGTGCAGAGATAAAGAGGAAGCAGAGACCTAGAGGCCTGAGTGGGGAACAGTGGGAGGGAGAGAGGAGTGGCTATTCCCTGAAGCTGGTTGGTTCTAGCCCAGCTCTTTGTCACATCTGCCCTACTTTTGCCTCTGAGTCCTTATTCCAAACCCCGGCCTTCTTAAGCCAGTGTGAGAGGGAGCTTATTTCTTGCCCACTGAGGCACTGTACATGGCCCAGGGAGCCCATTGGGTAGTGTGTGCCATGAAGTCAGGTGATTGCACAGGTGTTTCCGTGGAGTGGAGTGGCGGTTGCTACACATACAATTCATCCTCAAGTCAGACCTCACGTTTCTGCCATCACCAAAGGAGTGTGTGATTTCAGTGATTAGAGCTTGGGTTTTGCCATCTTTCTGGGTTTGCTTCTGTTTCTTTCCTAGAGGTTAAGCTCTTTGGGCACAAAGGCCAGGCCTGGAGATAAATGTCACAGCAGATGTTCAAGACGTGTTTGGTAAATGAGTGATTTATTATTTTTTTCCTGAGAGAGTCCTTTACTTCTAGTTTAGTCCACACAAAAGCACTCACTATTGTGCGGGGTAGCTGGGAGCCACCCCTCTAACCCACAAAAGATGCCAGTCCTGACAGTCTCGGTATAAGACTTCAATCTCAGCCCTTCCTGTCTCCCTTCATCCACTGCCTGCCTCCCTACCTGCCCTCCAGGAGTTAAAAAAACACTTTTATTGTGGACAAGTTCAAACATAAAAGTAGAGAAGTGGTATAATGAATCTCAAAGTACTCATCTCCCCTTTCAACATTTTTGATGCTTTTCCAATCTTTCATCTATTCTTCACCACTTTTTTCTTCTGAAACATTTTAAAAAGATTTTATATGTATTAGTTTTCTGTTAGTACTGTAACAAATTAGAATCTTGTTGACTTAAAACAACACAGCTTATTATTTTATAGGTATTGGCAGGGCTATGGCCCTTTTTGGAGGCTCTTGGGGAAAAGCTGTTTCCTTGCCTTCCCCAGAGGGTGCCTACCTTCCTTGAGGGCATGACTGCCTTTCCCTACCACTTATGTGATTATATTGGGCCCACCTGGATAACCCAGGATTGGACCCAGTCTCTTCATCTGAATGTCCTTAATTTAATCATATCTGCAAAGTCTCCTTTACCATGTATCAATCTGTATGGAATTGGAGACCATGTAAAGTAACATTCACAGGTTACAGGGATTAGAATGTAGATACATTTAGGAGCCATAATTCAACCTAACACATTAGACATCACTTAATTTCACACTAAATAATTTAGCGTTGGTCTTTGTACAGTTAAGGTCTATCTCTAAGTCATTACCATACCTTAAATGTTTAAAAGTAATTATTTATTGTTAGTAATAACCACTCTATATTCAAAGTTTCCTGATTTGTTACAGTCTTCTTATATTTGATTTGTTGAAATCAGGATCCAAAAACATCCATACATTGTATTTGGGTGTCATATCTCCCAAGTCTTTTTCATTCTTTAAAAACTCTCTTACCCACCACCTCTTCTCTTTTTAATGCCATTGATTTGGTGCAGAAATTAGGTTACGTGACCTGAAGATGATCCCATGTTTTTTATTTATTAAATGGGTTGCTTCCTTCTGGTATTATTTGGTTTGTTCCTCTGTCTACCAGATTTTCTATATGCTGGTAAATCTAGAGGCCCAGTTAGGATCAGATTCGAGTTTGTTTGGCAGTACTTGCAGGAAGTATATCACATTATGAAGCATGCAGTGTGCAGCTGTCCCCCCTAGTGATGCTAAGGTTGGTTGGTGGGTTTAGGTGGTACCACCTTGATCCTTTCATTATAAAGTTCCCCTTTAACCTTTTACCTGATGATTTTTGCAACCTTTGATGATTGTTCCTTGATACATTATTGCATTGCAAACTTTTTATCGATACATTATTTCAGTTGCAAACTTTTATACTTCTATAATTTTTCTTTTTTTTATTAAATCATAGCTGTGTACATTAATGCAATCATGGGGTACCATGCGCTGGTTTTATATACAATTTGAAATATTTTCATCACACTGGTTAACATAGCCTTTCTGGCATTTTCTTAGTTATTGTGTTAAGACATTTATATTCTACATTTAGTAAGTTTCACATGTACCCTTGTAAGATGCACCATAGGTGTGGTCCCACAGATTACCCTCTCTCTACCCATCCTCTCCACTCCCATCCTCTCCCTTTCCCTATATTCTTAGGCTATAATTGGGTTATTGCTTTCCTATAAAAGCTATAAATTAGTTTCATAGTAGGGCTGAGTACGTTGGATACTTTTTCTTCCATTCTTGAGATACTTTGCTAAGAAGAATATGTTCAAGCTCCATCCATGTAAACATAAAAGAGGTAAAGTCTCCATCTTTCTTTAAAGCTGCATAATATTCCACAGTGTACATATACCACAATTTATTAATCCATTCATGGGTCAGTGGGCACTTGGGCTTTTTCCATGACTTAGCAATTATGAATTGGGCTGCAATAAACATTCTGGTACAAATGTCTTTGTTATAATGTGATATTTGGTCTTCTGGATATATACCTAGTAGAGGAATTGTAGGATTGAATGGCAGGTCTATTTGTAGATCTCTAAGTATTCTACAAACATCTTTCCTAAAGGAACATATTAGTTTCCATTCCCACTAGCAGTGTAGAAGTGTTCCCTTTTTCCACATCCATGCCAACATCTCTGGTTTTGTGATTTTGTGATATGGGCTAACATTACTGGACTTAGATAATATCTCAAGGTAGTTTTGTATTGCATTTCTCTGATGATTAAGAATGATGAACATTTTTCATATCTGTAGGTCATGCGCCTGTCTGCTTCAAAGAAGTTTCTATTCAAATCCCTTGCCCAGCCAGAGATGGGGTCACTTGTTCTTTTCTTGCTAATAACATTTGAGTTTTCAGTGGATTCTGGTTATTAAACGTTTGTCAGAGACATAACCTGCAAATATCTTCTCCCTTTCTGAGGGGCTGCCTGCTTGCTTTACGTAGTGTGTTCTTGGCTGTGCAGAAGCTTTTTAGTTTGATCAGGTCCCAGTAGTGTAGTTTTGAAGCTGCTTCAATTGCCCGGGGGCAGGGGGCATGAAATATTTGCCCATGCCTATTTCTTCAAGAGTTTTCCCTGCACTTTCTTCTAGTATTTTTATAGTTTCATGTCTTAAGTTTAAATCTTTAATCCAGTAAGAGTCTATCTTAGTTAATGGTGAAAGGTGTGTGTCTAGTTTCAGTCTTCTACAGGTTGCCAGCCAGTTCAACCAGCACCATTTGTTAAATAGGGAATCTTTTCCCCACTGAATGTTTTTAATTGGCTTGTCAAAGATCAAATAATAGTAAGTAGCTAGGTTCATCTCTTGGTTCTTGATTCTGTTCCATACATCTCCTTCTCTGTTTTTGTGCCAGTAACATGCTGTTTTGATCACTATCGATTTATAGTATAGTCTGAGGTCCGGTAGCGTAATTCCTCCTGCTTTGTTTTTATTTCCAAGTAATATCTTGGCTATTCGAGGATTTTTATGATTTCATATAAAATGAAGTATTATTTTTTCAAGATCTTTGAAGTATGACAGTGGAGCTTTAATAGAGATTGCATTAAAATTGTATATTGCTTTGGGTAGTATGGACATTTTAACAATGTTGATTCTTCCCAGCATGAGCATGGTATGTTTTTCCATTTGTTAACATTTTCAGCTATTTTCTTAGAGTTTCATAGTTCTCTTTATAGAGATCTTTCACACCCTTTGTTAGATAAACTCCCAAATATTTCATCTGTTTTGGCACTACTGTGAATGGGATAGAGTCCTTGACTATTTTTTCAGCTTGACTATTGTTGGTATATATAATGGCTACCAATTTATGAATGTTGATTTTGTAACCTGACATTCTGCTGTATTCCTTTTTTTCTTTTAATTAAATCATAGCTGTGTACATTAATGTGATCATGAGGCACCATACACTAGTTTTATAGACCATTTGACATATCTTTGAATTATACAAGAGCTCTCTGAGAGAATGATCTGTTTTTGTTCTTCATTTCTCTTTATCTTTGAGAGTTTGGGAGCGTTCAAAAGCTTTGTCTTCAATGTCAGAAATCCTTTCTTCTTGCTCCACTCTGTTACTGAGGGATTTTACTGTATTTTTCAGATCTTTGAGGACTGCAAATTCTTGCTTCAATGTGTCAAAATCTTTGGTGGTTTTGTTTTTAATTTCGTTGAATTCTTGAGACAACTTTTGAATTTCTTCTCGATTTTCTAATTCCTACTTTTGAATTGCTCCTTGAATTTCTAATTCCAAATTTTCCTCCATTCTATTAATCTTGTTTGCAATCCAAATTCTGAATTTGATTTCTGACATCTCTGATATCTGTTTGTGAATGGGATCCTCAGTTACATCTGCCATATCTTTCCTTGGGGGAGAGGGTGTTGATCTACTCTGGTTATTCATGTTACCAGAGTTTTTCCGCTGATTCTGCCCCATGATTATTTTACACTGTTTGACTTTTCCCCTGGAGGTTTGCCAAAGACCTATACAGTGCTACGGCCTAAGAAACTGGGGACCTGTTTGGTGGGTTGGGGCTAAGTGGCTTTGTCTTATTTTCAGGTGGTCTCTGTCTGACCCTAGTGAAACAGTTATGATGGGTTGAAGTCTCAGCTGTGGAGTAATACCAGCAATTAAGTCACTGCGCCCTCCACAGGTAACAATTGGAAAAAGAAAATCAAACCTTCCTACAACCGCATACCCAGGGCACCACTTGGGTAGTCCTTAGGAGATTGGCTCAGTTCAAAAGGTCCAAATCAATTGTCTCAGTCAGCACCTATCTCAGGTGGGAGAGTTTAAAAGGTCTCTGGCAACTAGATCACAGGGGTCTGCTGACAACTCAAATATGACTTGCTCTGGTGGTCCGTGAGGTCAGGAGGACCCACCCAGCAAATAGATTAGTATGGGAAGGTTGATACCTCCTTCCCCACCTTGCTCCTCTGTCATACCCAGTCACTGATAACCCCGTAGGGCTGTGACCCAGTTGCTTCCTATGAGCAGATACTCTAGGGGTTTGCACCTGCCTGAATCACAGGGAAATCTATGTCTCCACAGCCAGGCTGCTGCTCTCTGCCACTATGTGGCAGGTGGAGGTGAGGCCTGACAACCTTGGGAGGCTGGAGCTGTTCACTCAGTTCCAGCCCTGCTCCTGATTGATGTTACTGACAGAGCAGAAAAACGTTGTGGGAATTTGTTTCTGTCCCTGCTAAACTCCCTGGCAGAAGAGAAGCTGTTTTGAGTTCACAGAACCTGCGCCTCAGGCCCTGTCTGTACCTTCTGGTCTCAGCTGTATTTTGTATTTGCAGCATGGTTACCTGTCAGTTTCAGCCTCTGCCTACCCTTCTTTGTCTAGGCTGATGATCCCCTGGAGTCTGTTGTTATTTTGTCTTTGTCATCTCTGATTTTACTCTTTTTTTTTTCCTGATTATGTTAGCTGAAGGTTTATCTATTTTGTTGACATTTTCAAAAACCCAACTTTTTAATTCATTGATCTGTTGTTTAATCCTTTGTTTTCAATTTGATTTAATTTTGCTCTAATTTTGGTTATTTCTTTTCTTCTGCTTGGTTTGGGATTGGAATGTTCTTCCTTTTCCAGTTGCTTGAGATATTCCAGTATGTTGTTAACTTCCTGTCTTTCCATTCTCTTGTGGAAGGCTTGCAATGTTATAAATTTCCCTCTTAGGACTGCCTTTGTGGTATCCCAGGGGTTCTGATAATTTGTGTCTTCATTATCATTTTGTTCCAAAAATTTGGCAATTTCTTTCTTAATCTTGTTTAGACCCAGCTATCATTCAACATAAGGTTATTTAGCTTTTATGTTTTTGTATGAGTATGCAGATTCCTGTTGTTGCTGAGTTCAACTTTTATCTTTTATTATCCATTATCTTTAATTTACTGAGGTTAGACTTGTGCCTGAAGATGTGATCAATTTTGGAGTATGTTCCTTGGGTTATTGAGAAGTATGTGTATTCAGTTTTGTTGGGATGAAGTGTTCTGTAGATGTCTGTTAAATTCAAATGTTGAACAGTTAATTTCTAAAATTTCTTTGCTCAGCTTCTTATTGAAGGATCTATCCAACACTGCCAAAGGAGTGTTGAAATCTCTGACTATTATGGAGCTGGAGGAAATCAAGTTGCTCATGTTTGTTAGAGTTTCTCTTATAAATTTAGGTGCATTTTGGTTGGGTGCATAAATATTAATAATTGAAATCTCATCATATTGAGTATTACACTTAACAAATATGAAGTGACCACCCTTATACTTTTTTTATTTTTATTGGATTAAAGCCTATTCTATTTCTGCAAATAGAATTGCAACACCTGCTTTTTTCTGATTTCCATTTGCCTGGAATATAGATGACTATCCTTTCACCCTGAGTCTATATTTATCTTTTAAGGCAAGATGAGATTCTTGTATGCAGCAGATATCTGGCCTGAGTTTTTGTATCCTGTCAGCCAATCTGTGCCTCTTTAGAGGACAGTTTAAGCCATTCACATTAATTGAGAATATTGATAAGCCTGGTAGAATTTTGGGTATCATGTTTTTCGAAAGTCCAGTGGACAGTTTTAATCCTTTCACCACTGTGGAAGTTGGAATTTGATCAAAAGTTTCTGAATGAGTTTACTTTTGTGGTAGGGGATTGTGATGGTCATTATGGAGGATAGGTCTGAGAATATCCTGGAGAGCTGGTTTAGTTATGGCAAATTTCTTCAACATGTGAATGTCATTGATGTATTTAATTTCTCCATCATAAATGCTCCTTGAATTTCTAATTTCAAGTTTTCCTCCATTCTATTAATCTTGTTTGCAATCCAAATTTTGAATTTGATTTTTGACATCTCAGCTATCTGTTTATGCATGGGATCTTTAGTTGTGTCCACTATATCTTTCCTTGGGGGTGTTGATCTACTCTGGTTATTCATGTTATTGGAGTTATTCCACTGATTCCGCCCCATGATTATTTTATACCATTTGACTAGATAAGCAGATAAAGAGAAGTTGGGTTGGGGCTCCAGGAGTAGTGATTAACCAGCCCTTTGCTTAAAAGCTGGGACTAACCAGCTCTGTCTTGTTTTCAACTGGTCTCTGTCCTAGTGTCGTGAATCAGTTACTCTGGGTTGAAGTCTCAGCTGTGGAGAAATACCAGCAATTACATCACCCTGCCCCCTATAGGCAACAATTGGAAAAGGAAAATCAAACCTTCCCTCAACCACACACCCAGGGTACCACTTGGATAGTCCTTGGCTGATTGGCCCAGTTCAAGTGGTCCAAATCCATTGTCTCAGTCATCACCGGTCTCAGGTGAAAGAATTCTAAAGGTCTTTAGCAACTAGATAGCAGGAGTCTGCTGGCAGTTCAAGTATGGCTCGCTACTCGCTCTGGTGCTCCATGAGGTCAGAAGGACCCACCCGGCAAATAAATTAGTCTGGGAAGGTTGATGCCTCCTTCCCACCTTGTATTTCTGTCACACCCAGGCACTGGCAACCCCGCAGGGCTGTGACCCAGTTCCCTACAATGAGCAGATGTTCCAGGGGTTTGCACCTGCCTGAGTCACAAGGAGATCTATGTCTCCACAGCCAGGCTGCTGCTCTCTGCCACTATCTGGCAGGGGGAGGTGAGGCCTGACAAACTCAGGTACATAATGGAGGCTGAGGCGATTCACTCCTTGGAAGTCTGCTGTCTCTGCGTGTGCATAGTCTAGTCCCCGGGCTCTGACTCAGGCATACCCTTTATTCACAGGGCCTGCATTTCCATCCCAGATATTTTATGCCAGTGGCTGCCACTGGAGAAGATGCCTGGCCTTCTCTGGTTGTCCAGAGAAACAGGGGGTGTGAGCCCTGTTGTTTCTGCTGCTGCAGCTGCTGCTCTGTGCCTCAGGGCACCCTTGCTCCTGTATGGTTCCCTCTCAGTTGACCGTCCTCTCCCTACTCCTATGCCACAGAATTAGCACAGACCAGTAGCAGTCCATACCCTGTCCATACCTCTTGAGAAAATACCCAAGAATCTGGACTCCATGGGGGACAGGCTTCCAGACCTCAGGGTGAGAGTGGAGGGGAGTGCTGGAAGTTCAGAATTGCAGATAGAGCATGTATACAGTTTATACAGTTTTATGCCTGAGAATATATGCAGTTTATACTGTTTTATGCAGGAGAGTGCCACGGCACCCTAATAGGGGAAGGAGGTCCGGTTTTTAGAGGGATAAAATGGGAGGATATTTGAACTCTGCTTGCTTGTTTGTAGAAAGTGTGCTGTAATCCCTTCTCATGGGGGAGGGGACTCCCATCCTCTTAGAAATGGATTTTATACCTTTTGTTTGTATCCTTGGGATCACAGCTCGCCTCAGCAGGGTTGATGTGTGTTCTTCAACCTTCTCTCTTGGCTCAGCTTCAGTCCACCGGCTTACTTGCTAAACTTCTGTCCTTAAACTCTCCTTATGGATGGGAGACTCTGTGCAAAACTGGCTCCAGTCAGCCATCTTGCCTCTGCCCCCCTATAATTCTTATTGCATTTATTATCTGGGAATTCTTCTATGATAAAAAACTTTTCCCTAATAACAATTTGATTACTCTAAAATGTAGTTCATATAGGAAAGATAGGATAAATGCTTATTTCCTCTTGATATTTGAAAATAATTTTCAGAATAATGAGTTGATGACTCAGTAACCTACAAAAAGGTAACATAACTTTTCATTTTAGAATTTTTTGGAGCCCATGGATTATATATATATATATACATTTTTAAATGTGTTTCAATCTTTTTGATACTCAATTTATCCTATTGTAGGCCAATAGGAGCCCATGCAAGTAGGCTCCTATGTTTTGTTTTAATAAGACTCATTAAAATTGGCATTTTTTTTTTTTTTTAATTGTTGGGGGTTCATTGAGGGTACAATAAGCCAGGCTACACTGATTGCATTTGTTAGGTAAAGTCCCTCTTGCAATCATGTCTTGCCCCCAGAAGGTGTGGCACACACCAAGGCCCCACCTCTCTCCCTCCTTCCCTCTCTCTGCTTCCCCCCATGACCTTGATTGTCATTAATTGTCCTCATATAAAAATTTAGTACATAGGATTCATGCTTCTCCATTCTTGTGATGCTTTACTAAGAATAATGTCTTCCACTTCCCTCCAGGTTTACATGAAGGATGTAAAGTCTCCATTTTTTTTAATAGCTGAATAGTATTCCATGGTATACATACACCACAGCTTGTTAATCCATTCCTGGGTTGGTGGGCATTTAGGCTGTTTCCACATTTTGGTGATTGTAAATTGAGCTTCAATAAACAGTCTAGTACAAGTATCCTTATGATAAAAGGATTTTTTTTCCTTCTGGGTAGATGCCCAGTAATGGGATTGCAGGATCAAATGGGAGGTCTACCTTGAGTGCTTTGAGGTTTCTCCATACTTCCTTCCAGAAAGGTTGTACTAGTTTGCAGTCCCACCAGCAATGTAAAAGTGATCCCTTCTCTCCATATCCATGTCAGCATCTGCAGTTTTGAGATTTTGTGATGTGGGCCATTCTCACTGGGGTTAGATGGTATCTCAGGGTGGTTTTGATTTGCATTTCTCTAATATATAGAGATGATGAACATATTTTCATATGTTTGTTAGCCATTCATCTGTCTTCTTTCATGTCTCTTGCCCATTGGTATATGGGATTGTTGGTTTTTTCATGTGGGTTAATTTGAGTTCTCTATAGATCCTAGTTATCAAGCTTTTGTCTGATTCAAAATATGCAAATATCCTTT
>CAUYPK010004300.1:0-51624 GCA_963574355.1 Loris lydekkerianus | reverse complement strand
TGCTTGCTTTACTTACTGTGTTCTTGGCTGTGCAGAAGCTTTTTAGTTTGATCAGGTCCCAGTAGTGTATTTTTGAAGCTGCTTCAATTGCCCGGGGGATCCTCCTCATAAAATACTCGCCCAGACCGATTTCTTCAAGGGTTTTCCCTGCACTCTCTAGAGATCTAAAAATAGATCTGCCATTCAATCCTATAATTCCTCTACTAGGCATATACCCAGAAGACCAAAAAATCACATCATAACAAAGATATTTGTACCAGAATGTTTATTGCAGCCCTATTCATAATTGCTAAATCATGGAAAAAGCCCAAGTGACCATGGATCCACGATTGGATTAATAAATTGTGGTATATGTACACCATGGAATATTATGCAGCCTTAAAGAAAGATGGAGACTTTACCTCTTTCATGTTTACATGGATGGAGCTGGAACATATTCTTCTTAGCAAAGTATCTCAAGAATGGAAGAAAAAATATCTAATGTACTCAGCCCTACTATGAAACTAATTTATGGCTTTCACATGAAAGCTATAAACCAGTTATAACCTAAGAATATGGGGAAGGGGGAAAGGGAGGGGAGGGAGAAAGGAGGTGGGCGGAGGGAGGGTGATTGGTGTGATTACACCTGCGGTGCATATTACAAGGTTATATGTGAAACTTAGTAAATGTAGAATATAAATGTCTTAACACAATAACTAAGACAATGCCAGGAAGGCTGTGTTAACCAGTGTGATGAAAATGTGTCAAACATTCTATAAAACCAGTGTGTGGTGGCCCATGATTGCATTTTAAAAAAAGAAAGAAAAGGGAATTATTGAACAAGTCATTTGAAGACATACAATCTACTGGTAATAATAAGTACACAATTACTGATATTTTATTGCTGTAAATGCATTATATAAAACACATATCTTGATTAGGAAGACTAAAAGACAAACTTATCAAAAATAACTACAATAACTTTTCAAAAGATAAATAGTATAAAAAGATATAGTTGGAAAATTAAAAAGCTAAAAAGCAGAGGGGGATAAATTAAATTTCTCTTTGCTTGTTTGTGAATAGTTGTATGTTTAAAATAATTGGTTATAAATTTTTTTGCAAGCTTTATGTTAATCTTAAATCAAAAAAACCTACTACAGATAAACAAAAAGTAAAAAGGAAGAAATTAAAACACAGTATCAGAGAAAATCACTTTTTAACAAAAGAAGACAGGAAGGAAGGAAGGAAAAAAGAGAAGACCACAAAACAACCAGAAATCAAATAGCAACATGGCAGCAGTGAGCCCTTACCTGTCAGGGATAATAGTGAATGTGGACTAAACTCTCCAATCAGAAAGGTACAGAGTGGATGAATGAATAAAAAATAAGACCCATCTACAGACTGTCTATAAGAAACACATTTCACCTGTAAAGAAACACATAGACTGAAAGGAATGGATAAAAGTTATTCCATGCAAACTAAACAAAAAAGAACAGAATACTTTCTCAGATGAAAGAGATTTCAATACATAAATTGATATACTTTCTCAGATGAAAGAGATTTCAATACATAAATTGTAAAAGGAGATAAAAAGATCACTATATAATGATAAACGGGTCAGTCATTTCAGCAAGAGAATATAGCAATTCTAAATATATATGTAATAGTGTAGCACCCAAATATATAAGGCAATGTCATTAAAGCTAAATAATTGTTGAAGACCTCAACATTTCATTTTCAGCATTAGACAGATTGTCCAGACAGAAAGTCAACAAAGAAACATTGGTTTTGGGTTAGGTAACGTGGATTGTGCCTGTAATCCTAGCATTCTGGGAGGCTGAATCAGAAGGGTTGCTTGAGCTCAGGAGTTCAAGACCAGCCTGAGAAAGTGCAAGACCCTCATCTCTACTAAAAATATAAAAACTAGCCAGGCATTGTGGTGGGTGCCTGTAGTTTTTAGCTACTCAGGAGACCAAGGCAAGTATATTCAATTTAAAAAAATGTAAAAAATTCCCAAGTGTTTTTCAAGAAAATGCTTTTATCCAAACTTTATATTTTAGGGGTAAAAATTCAGTGTCTTACATTTTTATTTCTTTTTCTACTTAACAATAAAATTTCAAAAGAATATATCCTATTCCTTTTGGCATATATCAGAGTTTATTACCTGTAATCAAAATGTTCTTGGTGTTAAAAAAAAAAAAAAAAAAAAAAAACTCCATAGGAATAATAATTCTGTCATGCTGGTCAAGGGTGTTTGTATCCATGGTTCTTGGCTTCACCACTTAGTTTTGTGATTCTGAGTATGTTGTCCCAGAATCTTTCATGCTGCCCATTTTCTTGTCTTTAAAATGATGTTATTATCTGCGCTGCTTTGTACTGTGATGTTGGACATGAAGTGACATAATATATGAGAAAGCCCTCATGGGATGCTATTATCTTTCTCTCACAGGAAAACAGAAAGAATATTTTGGGCAGTGCCTGTGGCTTAGTGGGTAGGGGGCATCAGCCCCATATATGGAGGGTGGCAGGTTTGAACCCAGCCCCAGCCAAGCTGCAATAAATAATAGCCGGGCATTGTGGCAGGCACCTGTAGTCCCAGCCACGTGGGAGGCTGAGGCAAGAGCATCGCCTAAGTCCAGGAGATGGAGGTTGCTGTGAGCTGTGACCCAACAGCACTCTACTGAGGGCAACAAAGTGAGACTCTATCTCTGAAAAAAAAAAAAAAAAGAAAGAAAGAACATTTATCTTTAAAGATAGTATGGACCATGATTATGATTTGAATTACAGCATCTCATGGGTCATGGACTAGTAAGATGACATTGCTGAATGATTTTTACAACAGGGCCTCCTGAGAGAATGTGTACTTTTTTAGACAATTATAGTGATATAGATTAGAGAAGTTTTACAAAATTTTTTTCCTGTGGCAGCCTGAATTTTTATTAGATAGCATAAAATTCCTTACTTTTCAAGTTTCAAAAATAATTTAGATAAAAAATAATTTAGATAAAATTTTTGCATGTCACATGTTGACATGCAAAAAAGAAAAGGGCATTTTTCATTTCCATTGTGTCCAGGGAGGGTGATCTTTTAGTTCAACTAAAAGAAATTGACAATCACAGCTTCAGATTTTCACTGATCTTGCTTGAAAAACATCATTGCAAATTGTATCTTAGCAGAAGTACATTTTTTAAAAAAGTAAAGATGAATTATTCATGGTAAATCATCTCATAGTGCACCTGCTGAGGTTTTGCATTGCCTAATAAAGTATATGAAAAAGCTATGCAATTCAAACTTCAGCATCAAATATATTTCACTTTGCTAATGCCTTATAATGTATCGCAGGAAGGGCAATGATAAACATGTATTTGTATTCCTAGAGCATTAAAAAAATAAGGAGTCCTTGAAAAGGTCACTGAGAAGATCAGAAGACTTGCTGTGGCATTTAGCTGAAAGGGTGAGGAACACAGCCTGTCTTTTGGTTGATGTCGGGATCCTTGGCATGTCTACACTGTACTCCCTTAGCACTAGCTTAGTTCAGACCTAGTTCGCACATTCCACATCAGAGTTTCACAGTACTTGCACTGAAGAAGCCCCCACCAGCAGTCACATGGTCTCTCATGTGTCTGTCTATGAGGTACCTGGCTGACATGCATATCCTTTCCATTATTCAAAAGGGTACAAGTGGGATCTTACAGCCAGGAGTTTAAAAACTGAACATTTGATGTTGAGGACTTCTGTACTCTCACAAGACCTTTTAATCGAAAGACCAGTTAAGTTGCAGGTGAAATTCACTACAAAATGTATTTCTAAAAAAATAATTCTCATTCATAAATATATTTTTGATTTCTAATGGGTACAGCATAGATTTGAAGCTTTGCATATTTCTGTGATCTCTGGGGCCTGTGTAACAGCATTACTTCTCTGGTGGCTGTGCACATAACAGCAACATTTGTACATACGGGCTTCTGTTGTGTTTTCTGTATAAACAAACATTCATTCTTTGATTCAATCTTTCAACTAGTCCTTTCAAATTATTCCTTTGTTTATTCATGAAATATGTTTTATTGCACTGGGTTTAAGTGATGTAGAGATCAAAGTGGTCCCTACCATTAAGAAATTCAAGGTTCATGGAAGAAATAGACATGTAAATTTACAGTTATGTTTCAGTGGGGTTAGTGTCATGATTGGGTTCTGCCCAAGGTGCTTTGGGAACTTAGAATGAGATGCCTGACACCCTGGGTGTTGTAGGAATGCTAGCAAAGACTCTCCAGAGAATGGCTCACTTGAGGGTATTTCAGAAAATGGAAATAAATTAGTGACTTGATGAGCAGGAAGAAGATGTTCTGAGGATAGCCAGCAGAAGAGGCATGAGACCACAGGTCATGTTTGGGACTTGCACTTGGGTATGAGTGGGCTGACAGTGGGAAATAGTATGGAGCAGCGTTTTGCACTCCTGAACTCTTGTCCTCAAGGTGATTATCTGCCCCTGGAAGATTCTAAAATGGCAGAAAATGACCAGAATTTTAGTCTTATCAGTTCATTTGAAAGTGAGTGGGGAATTAGTTTGCAGAAGGAGATGGAAGGAAGGAGAATTATGCAATAAAGGCAACCAAAGTGCAATGTGACAGCTGTCCATCATGAGGCAGGACAATGAGGAGGTGGCAGATGTGACACTCAGTTGGAAGCAGAAATAACAGAGTGTGGGATCCACTGAGCTTTGTGGGATAAAGGAGAGTTGGCAAAGTAGATAGTAGTTTTATTCAAAATGCCAAGGAAAGTGGAAAAAGTATTGTACTTTGAAAAAACATGGATTTAATTCCTGCTTTTTGAAACAGCTAAACGCAGCTAATTTTGTAGACCGTTTAACTGCTCTGAGCCTCAATTTACCTTCAGCTGCAAAAAATTGGAGGTCAGCCTGCAAGGTCTCTAGAAATATTTTAACACTGAAATTTTGATTACAGAATATTTCCACATCATCAGTCTCATTAAATACATGTACAGCTTTGTTCCTAAACTACTATCCAGGAACAACAATTCATGATAAATTTTAGGAATCAAAAGGTGAGGGTAAAAGGGTATGTGGCACTTTGTATGGTAGCCTTTTCTTTACTGGGCTAAAGCAAATTTTTAAATTTACCAATACAATAGAAGTAGATGATGGTCTCATATTCTTTATGATTAGTTTTTCCAAATTTTAATTAAGTAATGAATTAAGGTATGTCATAATAACTAGACCTTTACATTTATCCAAAAGAAAAAAAGTTTCTAAAGCAACATTAAAATATTACAGCCACTTATCATCATTTGATCTTTGATAAGCCTATCAAAAACAAATTGGGGGAAAGATTCCCTATTTAACAAATGGTGCTGGGTGAATTGGCTGGTGACCTGTAGAAGACTGAAACTGGACCCCACCTTTCACCTTAAAAAAAATTGATTCTCAGTGGATAAAAGATTTACACTTAAAACATGAAGCTATAAAGATACTTGCAGAGAGTTTAGGGAAAACACTTGAAGAAGTTGGCCTGGGAGCATATTTTATGAGGAGGACTCCCCTGGCAATCCCCGCTGGCAATTGAAACAACACCAAAAATCCATTACTGGGATCTGATCAAACTAAAAAGCTTCTGCACAGCCAAGAACATAGTAAGTAAAGCAAACAGATAACCCTCAGAATGGGAGAAAATATTTGCAGGTTATGTTTCTGACAAAGGTTTGATAACTAGAATCCATAAAGAACTCAAACTAATTAATAAGAAAAGAACAAGTGATCCCATTTCATTGTGGGCAAGAGACTTGAACAGAAGCTTTTCTGAAGAAACAGGCGCATGGCCTACAGACACATGAAAAAATGCTCATCATCTTTAATCATCAGAGAAATGTAAATCAAAACCACTTTGAGATATCACCTAACTCCAGTAAGAGTAGCCCACATAACAAAATCCCAAAATTACAGACGTTGGCGTGGATGTAGAGAGAAGGGAACACTTCTGCAGTGTTGGTGGGAATGCAAGCTAATACATTCCTTTTGGAATGAAGTTTGGAGAACACTTAGGGAACTAAAAGTAGACCTGCCATTCGATCCTGCAATTCCTCTACTAGGTATATATCCAGATGAAAATCATTTTACAAAAAATATTTTACAAAAATCATTTTACAAAAAAGATATTTGCACCAGAATTTTTACTGCAGCCAAATTCATAATTGCCAAGTCATGGAAGTAGCCCATCGACCCATGAATAGATTAACAAATTGTGCTATATGTATAGCATGGAATACTATGCAGCCTCAAAAAGATGGAGACTTTACCTCTTTTATATTTACATGGATGGAGCTGAAACATATTCTTCTTAGTAAAATATCTCAAGAGTGGAAGAAAAATTATCCAATGTACTCAGTACTATTATGAAACCAATATATAATCACCCACACTTTCATACGAATGATAAAATATAATAGCCCAAAATGATGGAGGGAAGAGGAGGGGGAGAGAAGGGGAGAAAGGAGGCTAGGTGGAGGGAGGGTAATTGGTGGGACCTCACCTATTGTGCATAATGCAAGGGTACATGTCAAATCTATTAAGAGTAGAGTATAAATGTCTTAACACAGCAATTAAGTGAGGTGAAGGCTATGTTAACCAGTTTGGTGTAAGCATTCCAAATTGTTATAAAATCAGCACATTGTACCCCATAAATGCATTAATGTACACAGTTATGATTTAATAAAAAGAAAAAATAAATAAAATAAAAAATCTTAACTATATACCTGTATTAAACTCTTAGAGCAATCAGCTTGAAGTATTAGCATTATAAGTATGTGCTATTTAATATGAGAATATTTTATTATTCTTTTTTTGTAATTTAATATCAAGATGTACACAAGGCACATCAGTAAAACAATTGCTTTACTCTTTAAATTTAATAATGACCTATGTCTTGACTTCTTTTTATTTCATTGGCATCCTGCTACTCCAAGTCCTTACTGACCGTCACTTCAACATCACCATTTCCCCACTGACTTCACTCCCCCTTCCACACAGAATCTGCCCTACTGACTACCAAGTGACCTCCTGGGAGTGCAGGTGAGACCCAGGATGCGGTGATTTTGTTCAGGACATCTCTTCTTCCAGGTATTTTAAAAATGAAGTTCTCACTCCTTAACTTTGCACACTAAGAAAACCAGATCTGGATGAGGGTTCAAATCAACTTATCTTCATAGCCTCTTCTTTTCTGTTTGAGAATTTTTTTTTTTTTTTAATTAGTTTTCCACTTTTGCCTTACGGAATTAAAAAGGCTTAAAATTTAATAACAATACCAATGTTTAAGATAAGGACTAGAAACAAAAACCTCGTAAAAAATGAACAATAAATACATTCAGAAAAAAAAAATGAGGCTTCTTCTTTTCTGTTATATGTTATAAAATCAGGGAAATTAGAATCGCGGAATTACTTAAGTGCATGCTGCACTTCACTAATGGGATTATTTTATTCTAGCTTGACATTTCCCTTCTCACATGCTGTAACAGTCACATCTCAGCTCAACAACACAGAGCCTGAAAAACATGTTGCTAGCTGTCTGGTTCCTTTATTAAGCTTCTGTTACTCCTTTTGGAAAATATAATCTTCTTGTTAGTGTTTTTGTGTAATATTCCTGATGGCCTAATCATTCTGTCTGTTAATACAATTAGGCATGCACATTTTGTAGGAGACACCAAGAGCCAGATGGCCTCTGGGCGAGATGTTCTGCAGCTTGGGGGCAGACCCTCAGGTAACTCATCTGCAGGTGTTAAAGCTGGAGTCCAGGGAGAGAGCCCCGGCCCTTGGTGATCCTTAAACACGCAGTCAGTGACTGATATTCCCCTCACCGGTCATGTACCGTCTTAATAAAAAGATACTGCGGAGGTACTCAGAGCTACCCTGCACCTACGGTTAGCCCACCTCTTACAATCTTGTACTTCTGTCCATGTCACGCCTGTTTCCTTAGTGCCGCTACAGGGCGTCAGGAGTCGCGATACATTTAACTGTGATAGTCAGCACTGAGCCCCTGGGGCTGACCTCTGTTGTGATGGCTTTGGTGGCACCAAGACACTACACCTGCACACAGGCCTGGGGGCAGAGGATGGTGGCACTCAGAGATGACACCTGCACACAGGCCTGGGGGTGGAGGTGCAGCTTGTCATGCTCCAAGTTCAGGAAATTCTGCCATTTGTTTCCATGTGTGTTGTTGAATCATGTTACCTGGACCTATCAGGAAATATTTTGTAAGTTTCCAGAGTAACTTATTTATTATGGGGATATATTCATGTCCTGTATCGCAGGCATCACCTTCTAGATTTGAAGGACCTTGTAATACAAAATAACTCACCTGAAGCATCTCTATGAAATAGGAGCAGAATTTGCAGCAATTTTGGGGAATTTTCAGCTTAGGGAAAAGCTAGAAGGGATTTACTCTACTATCAAATATCTATTGGGTGAGTACCTTTCCTGCTTGAAGCAAGGTCTGTTATCTTTTGGATATACAGAACATAATAGATATGGACTCTTCTTTTTTTCCTTTTCCTCTATATTTGGAGCTCTATTTTAGCAATGCCACCATAATCTCAGACATATTATGGTAAAATTGCTAGCTGCTTAATTCTCTTTTCATTTGTCGGTCGACTTAAACTGGAGTTGGAAGGCACATTTGTTACCACGACTGGAGATAGTCTAAAATCGTCACTGGAAATCTGGGGTCACTGTGGTCTAATCTGTAAATATGTTTATGGTAAATCTTTAAAGCTTGTTCTTTCTGGCAATGACAGTATTCAACTGTTTCATATTGAGTCTTCTTTTGCCTTTCAGAAGGTGATCCTCCCCCACTGTGAGACTCGTAGACTACATTTGTTTTCTCATATCCCCCTAGTCAGTGGTCTATGATTTTTGCCTAATATATCTTAGATACCCAAGAATCTAGTAAACAAAATATTATACTAGTTGGTTTATATTTTTAGACAATGAAATAATTACATATACAACAAAATAAATACATATGAAAAAAAATATGTGCTGGTATTTAAGCTAACTTAACATGATTTTCTTAAATGAGATGTTTCTGGAGTTGGTCCAGGGGTAGCTTCTAACACATTCCTCTCTGCAAATTGCTGTCCTGTGTACTTTTGCAACTTGGTATGAAGCATAGGACTATGGGAAGGTTTCCTTCATCTTTCCTTATACTTAATCAACACAAATTTGTTTACTCTTATCATGTGTGTACTTAATTCATACTATTTTGAGCCTTTTAGGACACTGTTAAAGAATTTGTGAAGTTAGGTTGGAACACAGCCTCTTCTTGAAACTTGGAAAGGATATAAATATTGATTGCCTAAAACTTGTTGAAAAATAATAGATCTTTTTTGTTGTTTTTACATATACTTTGTTTTTACTTATAGTTTGATTAGTAATACATGCAGCAACTCATAAAGTCAAGTGAAGAAAACCCCTATAAAGTGTTAAATAATACATCCACACTGTAAGACACAGACTAATGAAATGAAAAAAAAAAAAAAATCCAAAACAATCAAACCAAAAATCTCACTTTCCTATCTGCTAGAGCTTTAAGCAGTGCTCACATATAATGAGACACAACCATCCTGTCTTTCTTGACACACATCACAGATGTGTTCTGATGTCCTTGGGTCAGACAGCATTTCTGAGGCTTAGGCTCATGGTAGAAAATGTCTTTCTGCAGTTCTGAAGGGCTCAGAGCTGTCCCAACAGGACCTGCAATAACAGATGGTCCCTCAGGCAGACTAATCCTATGTTATTTAATACAAAAGCAAAACTGTCAACTGTTTCAGGGAAAACATAGAGCCCGGAACTTAAGAATTGATGAGTAAACATGAAAGAAATTCATGTGAAAATATTTGCTTTAAAACACATTTTAATTTTTCAGTCTAAACACACATTTTTGCTGATTTGGAATCCTAAACCATTGTTTGGATTTAAAATATAGAGCTTAGGAAATTTAAAATTTATTTTTTAAACATATAAAAGTATTCATACAATTAAAAATAAAAAAGAACACATGTTCCTTGTAGAAAATACAAATACCGTATATACTCGAGCATAAGCCGACCCGAGTATAAGCCAACCCCCTTAATTTTACCCCCAAAACTGGGAAAACCTAGTGACTCCAGTATAAGCCAAGTATATATATATATATATATATATATATATATATATATATATATATGCCAAAATGCAGCAGCCACTGGTAAATTTCAAAAATAAAAATATATACCCAAAACAATTACAATAATTGAGGAATCAGTAGGTTAAATGCTTTTCAATATTTATTGCTAAAGAAAAACTGTAAACTAGCAACAACAACTTTAAACCTTTAAATAAAGTGGAGAAAACCGCCCCCTCAAGCAGACGGCAGAAGACGACTGGAGACTACGTGCATTTGATTAGGTGCGCGTGCACCAAATCAAATAACCTGAGTATAAGCTGAGTTCAGGTTTTTCGGCACAAATTTTGTGCCGAAAAGACTCGACTTATACTCGAGTATATACGGTAAGTTGTTAACTTCCTCTCTTTCTGTTCTCTTGAGGAAGGCTTGCAGTGCTATAAATTTCCCTCTTAGGATTGCCTTTGCAGTATCCCAGAGGTTGTGATAGTTCATGTCTTCATTGTCATTTTGTTCAAAAAATTTGGCAATTTCCTTGTTGATCTCATCTCTGATCCAGCTATCATTCAGCATAAGGTTATTTAACTTCCATATTTTTGTATAAGTTTGCAGATTCCTATTGTTACTGAGCTCAACTTTTATTCCATGGTGGTCCGAGAAGATGCAAGGAATAATTTCTATTCCTTTAAATTTACTGAGGTTAGACTTGTGACCTAAGATGTGGTTGATTTTGGAGTATGTTTTGTGGGCTGATGAGAAGTATGTGTATTCAATTTTGTTGGGATGAAATGTTCTGTAGCTGTCTGCTAAATCCAAATGTTGGTTGGTTAGGTTTAAATCTAAGATTTCTTTGCTCAGCTTCTTATTGGAGGATTGATCCAACACTGGCAAGGGATTGTTGAAATCTCCCGACTATTATGGAGCTGAAGGAAATCAAGTTGCTCATGTCTGTTAGAGTTTCTCTTATAAATTAAGGTGCATTGTGGTTAGGTGCATAGATATTAATAATTGAAATCTCATCATATTGAGTCTTACCCTTAAAAAATATAAAGTGACTATTCCTATCCTTCCTTACTTTTATTGGTTTAAAGCCTATTGTATCTGCAAATAAAATTGCAACACCTGCTTTTTTCTGATTACCATTTGCCTGAAATATGGATGACTGTCCTTTCACCCTGAGTCTGTATTTGTCTTTTAAGTTAAGATGTGATTCTTGTATGCAACAAATATCTGACGTGAGTTTTTGTATCCAATCAGCTAACCTATTCCTCTTTAGAGGACAGTTTAAGCCATTTACATTAATGGAGAATATTGATAAGTCTGGTAAAATTGTGGGTATCGAATTTTTCAAAAATCCAGTGGACATTTTTAATCCTTTCTCCAGTGTGGAAGTTGGCGTTTGATCAAAAGTTTCTGAGTGAGTTTAGTTTTGTGGTAGAGAATTGGGCTAAGGATTTTTTCGGACACCAGAAATGGTTTCTGCTGGTGACAATGGCCTATCCTGTGTTGGAGAATCTAAAAATACATCTACTGTAAAAATATACCCGTGTAAAGGATGATTTCAAGCCATGAGATGGGAGAATGGACTATGAGACACTGGTCTTCATTACAACTGTCAGTCCTGCCTGGGAGGAAGTGTTCAGGTAACACTTGTCAGGTTGTGGTGACTATGTGGGCAGATTTTCCTGCATGAGAATGAGAAATAACCCATAGGATAAGCTGAACTTTTGGTTAGATTTTCCTGAGAAGTCTTTATTTGAAGATCTAACATTCTGGAGCCAGCTCTTTTAAGGGCCATGTTCCAGCTGCCTTGGCAGACAAGCTAACTGAAAAAACTCACCTGTCACTGTTCTGCTGTTCTAATCTTTGGAGAGCACGCTTTAGGTACATTTCAACAGGGAGCCATGCACTGGACATTTTATATGAAATTGATTTTTTTTAAGGAGTTAGAATTTAGGGAGACACATTTGAAACAATGTCTGAAGGAAAGGCACTAAGACTCCTCATGATGAAGTAGAAGACTTTCCGGGCTCAGCTGCTGCAGCCACGTGACAGCCTCAGGCAAATTCTCAGCTCTCTCTGGGCCTCCCCTTCCTTAGCTGTGAGCCAGAAAGGGGACCAGGTCGCTGTTACCTGTGACAGAGACAGTGCTCATGACAGCATCTTCCTCCCTGATCCTTCCACACTTTGAATCTTATGAAATTTACCGTGGTAAATGCATTTCATCCTTTACTGACAAGTGATGAGTTCAGGGTAGTAGTTTTAAAATTATTTTTAAATTTTGAAAGAAGTTTTAAAATGCAATGAAATAAGCATGTGGTTTACTTTCTTAAGCATTTTAAAGATGGTTCAGCAGCATCAAGGGCATTCACACTGTTGTGAAGGCTGTTGCCGTCATTCATGTCCAGAACTCTGGTCATTTGGCAAAACAGCCTCTGTGTCCTTTAAATAAAAGCAGCTCCTGTTTCTTTCCCTATTAGTCCCTGGCTCTGTTCTGCTTTCTGTCTTTATGAATGTGACTTCTCTAGGTCCCTCATGTAAGTACAATCACGCAGTAATTGTCCTTTTGTGACTGACATATTTCATTCAGCACAATATTTTGAGGCTCAGCCATGTTGTGGCAGGTCCCAATTTCCTTCCTTTTTAAGGCTGAATAATACTCCATCATATGGGCATACCAGGTTTGGTTTAAGCATCCTTATTTGCTGGTGGACATTTGGGGGTGCTTCCACCTTTTGGCTATTGTGAATAATGCTGCTATGAGCATGGGCATAAAAAATCTCTTCTTGAGATTCTGTGTTCAATTCTTTTGGATGTATAACCAAAGGCAGAATTTCTGGATTGTATGGTAATTCTATTTTTAAATTTTTTGAGAAACTACCAAACTATTTTCCAATCTGATCATCCGTATACAGGGGTTCCACTTTTCCCTCAACCTGACTGGCATTTGTTATTTTCTGTGTTGTTTTATTTTTTTGTTTTGTTCCTATACTGGCCATCCTGATAAGTGAGAGGAGCTATCTCACTGTGGCTTTGTTTTTCCATCCCCTAATGACCAGTGACCTTGAGTGTCTTTTTCTCTGTGCTTACTGGGCATTTGGAGGAAGAACCCTCTTTTGTCCAATTTTGAATTGGCTTTGGTGTTGTTGAGTAGTGTCTTAAAACTGTTCATGGAACTTGTGGCATGTAGAGATCTGAAAGTTTCTAAAGCATTTAAAGACTGAATATACATTGTGTGAAAGCAAGATTATGCATTATATTGATTGTGATTTTAAAAGAATAAACTTTATTTTTATTACTCCTAAATCTCAAGCATTGAAAGGAAAGGCACCGATTTTAAATTTTCTTAAATGGTTTTCCTTTATTTATTCTCCCACGACTCTGAAATAACCATGGACCGTAGATGGACGTTATGAGATAGTAAGAGATATAATTTATTCTGTAATATTGAGTTTTAGTAGAATTTCTTCCCTTCGACTCAACTTCTTTTCTTCTTATTTATTGTTTTCTTACTTTCCTTTGATTTTTGCTATGCTGCTGAAGACACCAGGCATCCACATGAAAACCTTAGCATCTCTGGAGTGTTTAAGGCTTTAAGGCTTCTGAAAGAACAGGACACAGAGGAGGCTGAGCATTTTACAGCACACACAACGATAGCACAAAACTCCTTTACATTGTGAGGTTTTTCTCTTACTTGTTTTTTAAAATGATATTCAGGAAGCAATGACTATCTTTGTATGTCAGAGTACCTGAAAGTTCATTAGTCAATCATTTCACTTAAAATATGATTCCCTTAGTGAGGGAATAGAAGAACATAAGTGAGAATGATTAGGTGGGAGGCCAGCCTCGTCTTGGTCACCCTTTACCCAGGACCTTAGGTGACAGTGTGGGTGGTTTTCAGGAGGCACTGTGGTGCTGAGCCGGGCTGCTTGTGGGTCCCACGCACAGAAATGTTTTCTGTGAGGGTAACGGCACCTTGGTTTATGTTTCCAAGAAGCAGATCCTAAGAAGAGGATTTGGGTGTAAGTAGTTTCTTAGGGAAGTGACTCAGGAAATACCTGGAAAGGGAGTAGATAGGGAAGTGACCGGGGGTGGAAAGTTAGCTGATTACGCTCCCAAGCAAGCAGAGTGTGACTGTGGGTGACTGAAGCTTAACCCTGTTGGGCTGTCTGGGAGGGCCTGTGAAGAATATGTGCCTTTGAGTTTTCATACCAAGGGGCAAGGGAACTGGTATGAAAAGTGGGGTAGAACTACCCCCAGTCCCATCAGTCGATGGTTGAGAGCTCATTGTGGGGCCAGTGATCCTGAGCACCTCTGCCCAGGTAGAAATGTGGAGGAGAGGAGCCAGAGGGGCCTTCCTGCCAAGAGACGCAGGTGCTGGCCGTCGGAGGTCCGGCCGCAGGCCCCAGGTGGTGAGGAGAAGGGCGTGTGGCAGGGTCCCCAGCAGCGTCTGGTACGAGCGGTCTCCTTTCTCCAGAGCCCTTTCCTCTCCCACTGTGGGAGCCTCAGAACCATCACAATTCACACGATCACAGTTTGTCTATTTTTATAATTAATGCCAAGAATCTCTGGGTTCTGTAAGAAATGGGAATTTTCTGTTTATTACCCCAAAACATTTACGAAATGTTGTCTAGAATATCTTTTTCTAGGCACTTGTAAGAAGACAGATTCTCTGGGTCAGAGTCTAATTGTATTCCTGGGGTAATTTTAGATAAATTCAAATGCAATGGTATTTTAACAAATACGTACCCCAAACAATGTATGAAGAATATAGTAAACTTGCCAGCATTGTTGCTCTCCGAAGAATTAAAAAGTTTTTTTACAATGATTAATCTGATGCAAAGAAAACGAGGAAGACAGAGAGAGGTCAGACACAGAACCGCTATCCAGATGGCTCCGCTGATGAGGACAGTGGCAAACAGCTCATTTTACATGAGTTTTTCTTTCTGGGTTTATTCCTTTTCTTTTGTTTTCCTTTCACTCCATTTCCTGACTTCCTGGCCATTAGCAATAATGAAATCTTAATTTTTAAAATACTTTAAACAATTTTACGGTGTTTTTTACATTTATGTTAATTCTATTTAGCCTCTAGGGGCTGCTTCTATGCATTTTTTCCACTGTGAAGACACTAGCTCAGAGAAATTAAGTGTTCAGTCTAAAATTACACAGTCACTGGCTGGCGTCAAGATATCCAGATTCCGGGATCTTTGTGGCATTGCAGGCGACCACTGGAGATTCTTCTGTCCTCCTGTGTCGTCCCCTGGGATTATCTGAGCTATGCAGAAATTCTTCAGCCTCACGATTACAATTGTTTAACTGATTACTGGGGCTGGTCTGAGTTCTGTCACTTCATTAATAGCACATGCCGTTCCCATTGATAATGGCAGTCTGGTTTGGTGTTCTAGGTAAAGAGCTGATCAGTCTCGTGTTCCAGCACCCTGAGAGAGATCAGTTCCCTTCTCATGGCTGTGATAATAGCACTGCCTCACTGGCATGGGCTTAGTACTTAATAACCATTAGCTCCTGTTAGATGTCACTCAAGGTTATATATTTCTTTAAATGATTTCAAGCACTCTCACTTCAAGGCATGCTATTTATATCTAGAAGAAAAAGAAAAAAAAAGTAAAAAGATTTTTGCTTCCTGAGCAGTGCTTGTCTGAGTCTGATGCTAATAAGTGCAGCTTTCTGTAATATTAATATTAGCACTTGCAGGATGCGGATTACCTTGGTGTGCTAATCTTCAGTTTTCCTCTTCCGAAGGGAGAGGGAGGTGAGTTGCAGTGTCCTGGGCACTACTGCATGGAGAGGAGGAAAGCTTTAGCATCTGTGCGAGTTTTAAGGGGAGGAGCAGAGAAAAACTACCCAAACCATCTTAACAGCGTCACTACTAAAAGCCCTTGGAACATATGGCACGGACCATGGCTCCTCAAAACTCTGTGCTCTGCGGTCTCTTAGGGTATTGCTTGTGTGGGGTTACGTCACCATGTTTACATTCTGCGAGGTGCATTGATTTCTATTTGTTTTTACTTTTAGGAGTTGTCTCTAAAAACATTTTTAAAAAACATCCAATTCCAAAGTCAAATCTGTGTGACGTGTTATGACCAGATAAGTTTCACTTGTGTCTTAGTCTCTACCGTTTTCCTTCCCCATCATTTTCTATTTCTTTTCAGTTTGTTTTTCCTTGTTTTGTTCTATAAATACAGGCAAATGTGTCTATTGAGTCATGCCCCATACTCCTTTACTTACGGCGAGTCTGCATGCTGTACCTGTGGCCCTGCGCCTTGCTTCTCCTCTCACTGTGCCTAGTGCTTGCTCTGTCTGTACACACGCCTTCCTTCACAGTGAGTGCGGAGACCTCACTTTATTCAGCTGTCTCCTGATGGTAGACATTTGCATTCTTTACAATCCTCGGTAAATGCAAATAGTGCTGAAGGCATTTCCCTTTACACATGTTGTCCCCAGAAGTGGAAAAGGGTAAATGCATTTTTTGCTAGTCACTGCTCAGTCTCTTTCCAGTGAGTTCCATTTGCATCATCACCAAATGCAGTGCAGGAGAGTGACTGCTCCTCTACAGAACTAGAACTTGAACAAGTAATATTATGTTATTTTTGCTTCAATCTCAGTTTACTTTTAACTTGTATTTTAGAGAGTAAAATTCAGGTTTCCCTTGTGGTCACAGTCTATGTATACCATGAATATTTAGTGGCAAATGTTCCACGCTGGTGTGGCAAAGGCCAACTCAACCTGGCTCAGTTTAGAATTTGTCTTTTCAACATGCTGGGGACTTCAGGGCAGAATTGAGCAAACAATAGAGTTATTTAGAGAAATGGAGAGTTTTGCAGTTTCTCTTGAGTCTGATATTGAATGGGTAACCTCTCTTAAATTTTCTTTATTTCAAGAATTTCAACTTCATATTCACTTGTAAACACAAAAGTATATGACAAAGAAATCTTTATTTTTTAAACTATTTTTTTCCCTCTAATTTAAGCTTATAATTATTTTAAGACCTATAATTTATTTAATCACAGGTTTTAGGGGAAAAATGTTACAATGAAAATATACATAGATTCTAAGGTGCCTTTTGATTTCAGAATTACTGAAGTGTAAAACAATCAGGTTTTTAGAATCAAGGAAATATGGTTTTATTGAAAATAGCGAGATAATTATACTTTTTATTTTTTAATCAAGAAATATGTAAAGATTCCTATGTTATTTGGTTATGGTTTGGTTTTCTTTGACCTACTTTGACTCCGTAATACATGTTCCTCTCCTTTCTCTAGGTCTTAAGCAGTCATTTTTTCTATTTTGCGAGGTACTCGTCATTATGGCAATGAAGACTTATTGACTATTAGAATATAATGTCCTGTTATAGTTAACTTTGTTAAAGGCTTTTTAAAAGAGCAATTTTAGATTCATACAAAAATTGAGAAGAGGGTACAGGGACTTCTCCTACACCCTGTCCCCGCACGTGCACAGCCTCCCCCACTATCAACATCTCCAGCAGGTGGGTCATTTGTGACCCTTGATGAACCTACATTGATATCTCATCATCCGCTGGGGTCCTTCGTTCACATCACGATTCACTCCCAGTGTTGTATATTCTGTGGGTTTGGATAAAGGTATAATGATGTGTATCCACCATAAAAACACAGAGTATTTTTACTGTACTAAAAAGCCTTTGTGCACTATCATTTCAACATTAAAATTCAATGTTCCATTTTAATTTTTAAAGTGTCTGAAGTGTGACAAATTTCGTATAAAATACTGATTTTCCAAAATTCCTGTAGTTAAACTTAAGCCATGGAGTTTTAGAAAAATGAACCAAATTTTGTGTCTGAAGTTTGAACAAATCATACTGAGTCATAAAGGGGATCATTGGAAGCCTCATCTTCCACTTGCTTCCAACTCTCACCAGTAGTCAGGAGTGACTTTATTTACAGATTGTTATTCCCAAACTTTTCCTGCATCTTGGGTTTTGAAAATAGCATCAGTGGGGGTACATTTCATAGAATTTAGTTTTTGGTAAATTTACCAAGTGATGCAATTATCGTAATAAATCAATTTTAGATAATTTTAAATCATATTAGTAAGATCCCTCACGCCCATTTGGAGTTAATCAATCCCCCCTAACCGCAGGCAACCAAATCACATAGTGATATGTGGTCTCTTGTGTCTCACTTAGTAGAATGTTTTCAAGGTTCATCCTTATTTTAGCTTGTGTCAGTGGTTTGTTTCTTCTTTTTCTTTTTTTTTTTTTTATTAAATCATAACTGTGTACATTAATGCAATTATGGGGTACAATGTGCTGGTTTTATATACAATTTGAAATACTTTCCTCAAACTGGTTAACATAGCCTTCACCGCATTTTCTTGGTTATTGTGTTAAGATATTTATATTCTACCCTTAGTAGATTCAACATGTACCCTTATAAAACATGTACCCTTATAAAATGACCGTAGGTGTGGTCATTACCCTCCCTCCACCCATCCTTGCCCCTCCCCTCCTCCTCCTCTTTGCCCTTCATCTATAGTTGGGTTATAGCTTTCATATGGAAGTGTGGGTGCTTATAAATTAGTTGCATAGTAGGGGTGAGTACCTTGGATACTTCTTCTAATTATTAAATTGTATTCCATTGTATAACTATGCCACACTATTTATCAGTTAATGGACATTTAAGTTTTTTCCTGTTTGGACCTATAAAGCCACTATAAATATTTGCATGCAAATCCTTTCATGGACTTAATGCTTTTATTTCTCTTGGGAAGGTACCTAGGAGTGGAATCACTGGATAATCATATGGTGTCATACAATAATAATTATGGTATAATATAATAATAATTATGTGTTTGTGTTTTCTATAAACTGACAAATTGTTTTCTAAAGTGACTTCTGCATCTTATTTTAATGCTTTATTATCAAAGGAAAAAGATACTGTTCTTCTCATTCATTCATTCATAAAACTTATTTATTCTACATGTATTGAATACCTGCCTTATTCATAAATAATATCTATAAATGCCACAATTCTTTTATTCACGGTATTCACATGCAAATGACCAGATAACTAAACATAGTAAGAGAGATACTGAGGTTCAGTAAGGGAAGCCCAGTCCTAGTGCTGGGGGCCAATTGTGAGGGCACGTACTCCAAGCTTGGGGAACAGGCATGCAAAATGTTTTGGAGAAGGACATACCTAAGTGGAATCCTGGAAACATGTTGGGGGAAATGAGGTAGGAATGGCATTATAGGTCAGGAAGCAGCAGACACCTTGCCCTGCTCACTCCCTGGAACCCTCCTCTCTGAGCAGCTTTGCTTTGTTCCATAGCAGCTGTCCCCGACAACGCACTACATACTTCAGGTGGGCACGTGCTGAGCTTACTGTCTCTTTTTCCTTTGAGAGCAGAGATCTCTATTTATTTACTGATATATCTTTGCCTGGCACAGAGAAGGGCCTCAATAAATCTTTGTTGAAAGTGTAAACCTTTGTAGGTAAATGAGATCACAGTGTTAAAGAACATTCAAACACTGTCCAGGTGATTTGTGACATCAGCAGCCTGGACTTTTTCCTCCCAAGTTTTAACACTAATAGTTTTAATAAAAATGTATATTGAGTGCTACCTAATGACAGTAACCTGGCAAGACTCTCCACTGAGACAAACCAAATCTGAGATGCTGGGAAAAGTGGATGATCTGGGTTATGAGGAGGAAGACATTTGAGATCATAGAACATCGGCAGACTAGGGGACATGTAGTGTGTTGCTTCCGAATTTAAGACTAGATTTGGTGAAACAAGTTTGCCAAAGAATGATCTGGGACCTCTGGCAAGATAAGTTTCTCATTACATTAGATGCAGAGAGAGGTTTTCAGGTTTGAGTACAGAACTTTCAGGAAACTTTCTAGAAAGTTAGGAGGTACAGAAGAGGAAGGTTATCCTTCAAGACAGTTATTTTAGTTAATGGAACAGGCAACGTGGGATATGAGAGGAGTTTGAGGAGGAAAAGAAGGAATTGATATTCCTCCAGGATTTGTCCTCTGTCATCATTTTTGAGACCTTTTTGCAAGTCAAATAAGCAAGGACCATTTTTGACACCGTTATCCATTTTTAATACAGCTTAAATGTCTTCTCAACAATAATAAAAATGGCTCTGCTTATAAAGAGATTTTCTGGGGGGAATATTAAGGGATCTTTACTAACATGTACTTGGGCCTCAATTTGAAGGAATCTCAGCCATTTTAGTTATGCAGAAAAGGAATCTGCCCAAATAAAGATTTACAGCCTGCCTGGTGTAGTGGCCAGAGCTGTAATCTTCGCTCTCTGAGATGCTGAGATGGTCAGATGGCTTGAGCTCAGGTGTTTCAGAGCAGCCTGAGCAAGAGCCAGACCCCTGTCCCTACTACAAATAGAAAAAACTAACTGGGCATTGTGGTGGGCACCTATAGTCCCAGAGATTCAGGAAGATGAGGCAGGAGGATCTCTAGAGTCTAAGAGTTTGAGGTTGCTGTGAGCTATGATGATGCCACGCACTCAACCCCAGGGCAACAAAGTGAGATGCTGTCTCACACACACACACAAATAGATTTACAACTTTATATATGTTTTTCCTAATAAAGTATAATATAATATAAGCATATTTATATTATATAAATATATATGTGCATATATATATATATATATATCAGTGGTTTTCAACCTTCCTAATGTCATGGCCCTTTAATGTAGTTGAGAACCGCTGATATATATACCGTATATACTCTAGTATAAAGGTATATATATCTTGAGTGGACAATTAAGTTCATGACCTCATCCTTTGATGTCCTTCCCTTAGCCATATGGTGACTGTAGTGATACTCAGCAATGAGGTATGTAGCACTTTTTCTAGGATGAGTTTGTTAACTTAATCATCTGACCTCATGTAAGTATCTTTCACTTTTGTTGACTGATTTTTGTATTGTCATTATTTGAGATGGGTTTCTTATACTGAAAATAAATTGTCTAGAGAATAATTAAGATATAATTTGGGTGCCTTCATGGGAGAATTGTTTTTACTTTGCTGTAATTTTCCTGTTTGTTTTTAGTTGAGTAGGGTGCAGGGACATTAGAGAAGATAGAACTGTGGAATTAATTACAGCTTGATCCTAAAGGACCACCCTCCCCACCCCCTCAACCCTCGTCCTCTGCTGAGGCACTTCGCCCTCACTCAAGGGCAAATGGGAACAGCAGGTTTTTAACTAGAGAAGTGTCATGAAGAATGTTCATTGTACAAAGATTTACTGTGACTGGGACATTAAATTGGATGGAGGGACAGAATTAGGAGAATAGTCCAGAAGCCTTTTGCAGTAATTCAAGAAAAAGTTAGTGGTAAATGGAAGGAGGTGAGAGGTAAGAGGTGGACCGAACACCTGTGACAGGTTAATGGAACAACATGGTGTTTCCATGCATGGGCACTGAGAAGGGAATGGAAGAATCAGGAAGGTCTCCCAGGTTTCCTGTTTTGGCAACTGGATACTGCTTATTGAAGTAGGGAACACGGGAAAAAGAGGAGCAGGTGTGTTATGGAGCTTTATGGAGTTTTATGATGAGCTTGGCTGTGGGTTTGTCAGTCTTGGGAAACCCGTAGAATATCCATGTCAGTAGGAATACTTCGAAGTTGGAAATCTGGGATGGGAGCTTTAGGGTTGAATCTCAGGCTGAGGCATAGATTTTGGATTTGCAATGATGTGTGAAACCATGGGAGTTTCAATATGATCAGTGGCAGAGAATATTGGAATGAGAAGGGAATAGGTCTGTGGTGGACAGAACTCTGGGAACCCTGCCAAGAACACCCACGAGAGAGAGAGTGATGAGTGGCTGGAGGAAAAAGGGAGCAGCTCTAATGTATCATCAAAAAAGCCAAAATAGGAGGGCATTTCAAAAGGGAGGGAGTGGGCCAGAGCATCAGTTGGTAGAGTTTAGTTAAGTGGAACACAAGTCAATGGAGTTCACGGTACCTGTGGCGTTTCAGTGAGTCTGCACATGGCTGGGAGGATAAAGGAGAAGCCGATGGTGAGTGCAAGTGATTTTTCTTTTCTAAATCAATTATGGGAATTTACATAATAATAACGTAGCCTAAAAGGTTTTTTAAAAATTGAGATGAAAATCATATAACAGAATATTAACTATCTTAAAGAGAACAATTCAGAGGCATTTAGCACTTCCCCCAGTGTTGTGCAACCACCTCCTCTATTTAGTTCCAGAACATTCTCATGGGCTCAAAAGGTAACACCATGATCAGTCAGCAGCCGCTCCCTGCTCTCCTTCACAACTCCCACCGCCTGACCACTACTGATCTGTGCTCTGTGGATTTCTTTTTCTTGGTATTTTATATAAACTGAATTATATAATATGTGACCTTTTGTGGATGATTTATTTCATGCAACATAATGTTTTCAAGTTGATCCCTTTAGCCGATACCAATACTTCATTTGTTTTTTTTTGTTTTTTTTTTGTGGCTGAATAATATCCCATTGTAGTGATGTGCCACAATTTGTTTATCCATTCATCTGCTGATGGGCTTTGGGGCTGTTTCCACCTTTTTTGGCTCTGTGGACATGCATGCATATGTATTTATTTCAGTACTTGTTTTCAATTTCTTTGGGTATACAGGTTGAACATCTTTAATCTGAAAATCTGAAATGTAAAATAGTCTAAAATCTGGAACTTTTTTGGATACCAGTGTGATGTTCAAACATCATGCACAAAAGAAATGGTCACTGGAACATTTTGGGTGTTGGATGTTTGGATTTGGGAAGTGCAATCAGCATGTATATTCAAATGTTCCAAAATCTGAAAAGATCCAAAGTCCAAAACTCTTCTACCCCCAAACATTTCAGATAAGGAATGCTCAAACTTTGTATTTAGAAGTGGAACTGATGGAATTTAACGTAGTTTTTCAAAACTATACTTTCATATAATGCTAATTGAGAACCCTTAGGACGCATCTTTTGTTGTTGTTGAGACAGCGTCTCACTCTGCCACCCAGGCTGGAGTACAGTGGTGTGATCACAGCTCACTGTGGCCTCAAACTCCTGAGCTCAAGGGATTCTCCTGCCTCAGCTTTCTAAACACCTGGGACTACAGATGTGAGCTACTGCACTGGCTATTTTTTAAAGCTTTTGTGAGATTGGGGTCTCACTATTTTGCCTAGGCTGGTCTTACACTCCTGGACTCAAGTGACCCTCCTGCTTTGGCCTCCCAAACTGCTGGGATTATAGACATGAGCCACCATCTCAGGCCAGCATTGTGCATTATACAAAAAGTTGACTTACACAGTCTGTGTTCTTTATATTCTCTTAGAGATAGAATTGTTGAACCCACTATCCAGTAATTAAGCAGCCCATCCAGAGATAAGTTGAACATCTCCTTCTATGTATTATATATTTATTCAGTGTACCCACTTATGCATATATACTTTTAACAAAGTGATACTTACTAGAACTGAGTTTTGAGTGTTATAAAAAGAAGACATTTCAAATGAATTTGGTTAGATCAAGTCCTATAGGAGACAGAAGATGAGCGTAGAGCTGGATGTCTGATGGTTCATTTCTTTCTGAAGAAAATAATGAAAGTTGCACTCCCATTGGTAATAAGGGAAATAACAGGATGATGAAGTGACTAAAAGCACCTATGGTATTAATTTAATAGCCAGCTTTCAAAATTAAGATTGTATTTTCAAAATCAATTTTTACTCATCTCCTGATAACCACTGACTCATTTATGTTTAATCTTATGGACTATACGTATTTGCTACTCAGATACACCAGTGTAGATGAAAGGAAATTTGAGTTCTAACTGTGACAAACAATCTAGCTTTCTTGTGTCTCAGTTAAGCTTATTTATGAAATAAAGATCAATAAATTATTAGAGAGGTGGGACAATGATTACATTCCTATAATATTTTTGATGATTTAAAGTGACATTTATGCTATGTCCTCAAAAGTATCTCCCTCCCCCCAACCTTTTCGGCATGAGGGAAGACAATTTTCTTACTGACTGGACTGGGGATGTGGGTGTTGGGATGGAAATGGCATTAAATGCTCATGAAGAGCCTGCAATCTAGACCCCTTGTATGTACAGTTTACGGTAGGGTTCACGCTCTTTGAGAATCTAATGCCACCTCTGATCTGCTGGTTGGTGGGGCTCAGGTGAGTGATGGATAAATGCGGAGCAGCCTGGTGGCTAACAGGCTGCAGGTGGTACCAGTCTGGTCTGCACCCTGGGGGGTTGGGGACATAGCAAAGCAACATTTTCTTCTGTAGAGTTTCTTTCATAGCAATAACTCCTAGACATTGATTATGGGACTGAGATTCCGCAAGACATAGCTCTGTAGTTAGGTTTATCGCCAAAGCACTGTCTACAGACTTGGGAGGGGAAGTAATGTTTGTGGAGTGTCTGTTAAGTGTTTTATTTATCTGACCTCAATTAAGTCCTAACAACCGGTGAGTTGCAGGTCCATGATTGGAATGGAGTTTGGCTACCTCCAATGTCAGGGCTCTGTCCGCCATACTAAGAATGCTAATTAGGTTTCATCTATGTGGTGGTTTATCAGAGTAGGATGCTGGGGACTCTGATGAGTTAGCTCGTGTTTTTCCATGGAGATAGGAAGAGGGCTTGGGCAGATCCTATGCCTGCCGTTGTTGTCCATCTTAAGCTGTGTCGGGTTCCTTCTCTTGGAAGGATCTGGGTGCATTATCAAGAGAATATTAATTTCTCCTGTAAACTGTGTATCTGGGACACATTCATGGTTAATTCGGGCTGATTGAGGGAGGTAGCTCCCTTATCTCATGTGCACTATGCCTATTTCATGTGTATAATCTCAATCAACTAAACTCTAGGATTGTTGTATTTATTTCTATTTGTCATATGTATTTGTTTCAGGCAGAGAAAGCTGATGGATTTGTCAACCTGCCTGATTTCACGGTTGAAAGAGCATCTGAATGCAAGAAAAAGCAGTAAGTTTTCTCTCATCCGCCACAAAACTCTGAGCTGTGATAACATCTCTTTTAAACATTCATCAAGTGATGTGGTGATTTAGAAGTGAGTGAAGAAAACTCAATATCTGAGAATTTTAGCATTTGGGGTTGGCACCCAAAATAGTAACAGAAACATTTAACCTCTCATTTTCTGGAATTTCATTTTGTGGAGCAGATGGCATGGAATGCCCCATGAAGCCTTGGCATGGAATGTTGATGACTGTGTGTGATGGAATCAAGAACAAGTGCCCTTCCAGGGCTGGCAGAGAGGTCAGATGTCAAGTTCTTGTCCTTGTAAAGAGAAGGACGGATAGTTAAATATGTCTCACCAGAGCTGCAGATAGGATAGCAAGAACATTTTCTTAGTTCATGGAGTTGTCTGAGCACCCTTGGAATTAAGTTCTCTGAGATGTGTTAAGCTTGAGAATTATACTCTGTATAGTTTAGGTCCAAAAGATTTGAGACCCAACAAGGATCAAAGAAGTTGGTAGCTCATTATCCTTGTTTGAGAGAAAGACCGCTCAGGAAGCCTGTGACCTGCCTAAGGCTCAAGGGACAGCTGGTTCTAAACCCCAGTATCCCGATCCCCATCTGAGTGCCTTTCCTATGACACATCCTGGTCTTTTGCATATGTGTCCTTGTTCACCTTCTTATAATTATTTCTTCTAACTTTGACATCTTTTGCAGTGTTATCAGAAAGGGGCGTTTCCTTATTATCCTATGTTAGTAGTTGCAGAAATTGATTATTTACTTCTTAGAAAATTGATGAAGCAGAGCTTGCTTTAAGTCACTGCCTGTCTGGTGTCTCTGCTCACCTGCAGTGACACATGCAGGGCTCATTCTGTGTGGTTTCCCACTGGCTATTTATAAACAGCCCGGCCTGTGCTACAGGACTTCCGGTCTCAGTGGTGAAATGGAAGAGCTTTATTTTTTGTTATCGTCAACGTTTTATACTTTTCAACTAAAATTGGCCTGACATTTTTCCTTTACTAAAAGAATGTTCCTTGGATAAGGTTTCTGATGTGTTATCACAGTATGAAAAAGTTCCAGATCTATAAATGAAATTCTTCTGTATATATGATTGTATTTGAGTAAGTACTTTGCCTGATGGAGCTGATCTGGATGTTTTGAAGTGATACCTCTATTGCTCTAAATTATAATTTGTTGTATCTTTGTGGCAAAGCAAACCAGTTAGCAAGTGAAAAGAAAAGGATCTGTCCATCTGTTTTCAGTGGACCCTGCTGGTCAGCTAAGTGTCCTGTTCTGACATAATAAACTGACCCTCAACTCCCTATGTGAAATGGGGACTAGACAATAGGTATTTAATGTGACTAAATTAGTTTTTATAAATTTACAAGCAAAGCACACAGCATATAATGCTTCAGTTTGACTGATGTGCATTTAGACCCATCGATGACAATAAACACTAATTTCTGTTACATTTGTGCCTTTCTCCTTTTTAGTGCTTTTAAGGTCAACCATCCACAGATCAAGGCCTTTTATTTTGCAGCTGAGAACGTGCAGGAGATGAATGTGTAAGTAGAGGAAATCTGTAAACCCAGCCCTCCGGGAGTGCAGTACCTTGGGCAGGTATTGGAGTTTTAAGCGTGTGTGCATATTGATTATTGTTTTATTTATTTCTGTTACTTTAGGGATTTTCTTTAGAAGTTGTAAAGTCTTCTTGCTTCCCTTCTATCTGGAAGCATTTTGGAGAACTATGCATATCAAAATGGTTATTTTAGGAGGAGATTACAGACTTTTCTGGGAGAATCCCTGAGCCGAGAAAGAAATCGACAGAAGCCATGATAAGAAAATGTTAAAATGAGGAGGATTTGAAAGTATTATGTAACTGATCTCAGCTTTCTGCCGCTTTACGGCATTTCACACGTGCTGTGCGATTATCATGATGATTCACGTATTTATCACCTCTCAGGGCCTCCTCCTGAACATTTGGCAAAATGTTCATGCTCAGAGAGTATCTCACTTAAAATTTTGATCTTTAGCTCCCTTTATGCTTTACTTTGTTTCAATGCGTGGCCTGTATGCCTAGACTACTACCTACTCAACACCGTCCCCACTGCTGCTCCAGATTCAGATGCGATCACATCACAACAGCCGTTACTTGGGTCAGGCTGTGTTTAAGGCACTGAGCCTAGCAGCAGAGGCAGCCCTATTCTCAGAACTCCTGGGGTCCGTTTCCCATAACCAGTTGAAGATATGTTTATGGAACACCTACTGTGTGCTCCACTGCAGCAGTGCTGTGCAGCAACAAATAAAAAACCACACAGAATCTCTCTATTCATAGAGTTTATGCTTAGTCTATTTTATTTATTCATAATGATTTTCTTACTTGTCTGTCCTATACAATTTTAATTTACCCTCTTGCTCTGGAAAATGAAAGTAGCTGTCTTTCACCAAACATGTGTGCACACATACACACACACACACACACACACACCCTTCTTACAGGACACCTGGTCAGTAGCTCCGTGAGAAGCATTGTCATCTGTCCCCTGTGCTCATCTCCCCACTGCAGCCTGTCAGGTGAGGGCAGAATGGCTTTGTACCACAGACGTTGGGAAGGCCCGTGTTAGAAAGAACACGGCAAGGCATTGACCACTGAGTCTCCCGAACAAGTCATTCATTACACTGGACAAAGAAAGAAATTGTTTCTACCCTCCTTCTGATTTTAGCTTTTCCCCTTGGGCTTTCTTAAGCATCTGAGAAAAATAATAGCGGACACATAAGAGGAGAGGATTTAAAAATCTTCACAGTCGGAGCCCTTTACTCATCTTTCTAACCTGTGTGGTAATGAACTCCTGTGAGGTAATGAACTCCTGTGAGGGGAAGGCTGTATGGTCTTGCCCACAGGTCTCGGAGCCCCACGAAGGCTGGGCCATCAGTTAGTCCCTGGTGGTCCTGTCTGGTCTTTGATGGCGGTGAGACAGTGCTGCCCTCCACCCCTCCTCAGAGTCCCTGTCACTCCTGGCTGCTTCTCTCTCAACGCACCCTCGTCTCTGCCTGTCTTCCCCAGCCACATCCTTCCGGCTCGTTCTGTGGCCGATTCTCTGGAAGTAGTTCTCTCTCCAACAAGGGATAGGTGAGACTGAGTTTACCAGCAAGACAATTGTTTCTAAGCATTTTGTTACCTAGTGAATTTCTCCTCTGACCCAATCAAATACATTTTTAAACCCATAGAAGTGTGAGTCCCCTCTGTGCTCATTTGAATCTGTTGTATCTCAGACAGATTTGCTTTCTAAGTCACACAGCAGAGTCATGCAGCTGCCCACCTCCCTTCCTTACCTCCCCAGGGTCAGTCTGCATTTCCAGACCACTCAGCTACAGCTTTATGTTTTCTGGTGGCAGACACTGGCAAGTAGACCTGCATGACGATTAGCTATAGACACGACCGTGTAGTGTTCCGGCCCCAGTTATCAAGGCTCATCTTGCTGCCTGGCTATGCTGGGAAGACTGGTTAATTTTGCTTGAAATTCTGTCAGGGGTTATCTTTTCCAGCTTAGAAACAAAACGTGAATTGGAATTTAAACTCGAAGTGTCTTAACCCTATGTTTTTGAATCTCTCAGTGACCTTGACAATTGAAAATCACCCATCTGAATGGTTATGGGTACATGGCTCATTTCTTCTGTGCCTGAAAATACATCCTAATTTCTTACACAGTCAAACTTCTGTAAGTTGACCACCCAAGGGACTGAGACATACTGATCAACATAGGGAACCAGGCCTACTGTACAGACAGGTGCATGTGGTGCATGTCCGGTCTATGAGAATTAGGTCAACATAAGGAAGTGGTCAAGTAGGAAGGTGGTCAAGTGTGGAGGTCCTACTATATTTGTAATGTCATGATTACGTTTTGTTATTCCAAAGATGACTTTTTCTAATAGTAAGCAATGAAATTTCTCCCTCCTCCCACATCATCTCCCAAAACTATGTAGATGATATTGAGAGATTTATTTTGCAGTAACATCTGAAAAGCTTCCTTTCTTACTGATGCAGCCTGTCTGAGCCAGTACATAATGTGTCTGGGTATCATTCAGCGAGATGCGGGGTACAGGGGCCTGGGGGTGGCATTTAGAGTGACCAGGTATGTTTTAGAAGTTCCCCTCCTTGGGTAACTGCATTTCTGGATGGTGACATTCCTCCCAGGAACGATGAAGGGCAAGGTAATTACATTTAATAGAAACTCCACATGTGCTGCAGTGATTGTTAATTTAAAAGCCCAGGGGTTAAAACATTAAGGGTAATTAAAGCGTTGGTCTCTCAGAAGAGACGGTGGCTACCTTTTTCAGTGTTTGTGGGGAGAATTCGCTCTTGTTTTGTGCATTGATTTCTTAACACTTGTTCTCCTCCAAAACATACACATTAAAATACAACAAACTCCCAGGAAACATCTGTCATCTTCTTTTATGTAAATATAAGTCCTTTTGTACATCATCTATTTAGCCACAAATAGAAGTTTTCCTGCTGTCATTGTGTTTAAAAAACCATGCTTAGCAAAGGAGGTACGCCAAACCCGTGTGTACTAGAAAGAAAACATTCAAACACAATTGTAAACAATCACGAGTTTTTCACAGCAAGGAACTAACTGCTGCATTGAAAAGGGCAGGAGTTTTGGGTGAGGGCTGAGAGGAATCTTTATTGTCAATTCTTTTCCATCTTGCTATATTTCTGTGTTCTGAAAAGGAGCTTAGAAATGCCTTTTCTTGTTTCAGACATTCTCAATTCTAAACTATGTTTTGTCTTTATCTTAAAAAAATTTTTTTTACCAATGCATGACCATACACAAATACACAGTTTTTAAAGTACAATTAAGTCAGACTAAGCATATTGGTCTATACTTGTTCTTTTCAATTAACAGTATGTTAGGATATTTTCCAGGTCAGTACAAGACCCTGCTCTCAGCCTTTTTATCAGTTTTGTTGTAACACGGTATTGATAGAATCAATGTCATAAGTTATTTATCCATTTTCCTATTAATGGACAATTATATTGTCTCTGTGAATTTTCTTTTTGCCATGACAAGCCTTTTGGTCAATTAATGTTCTTCCATATTTATTTGTGTACGTGAAATTATGTGTAGGATCGATATTTTCAATCGGAATTGTTGGGTGAGGGGGTGGATATTTAAATCTTGAATAACATAATCATGTTGCCTGCTCAGAATCAGTTGTGTCAATTTTCATGTTCAACTCAGTAAAAGATGAGAATGTTCATTTTTCCATTTTCTTCTAATTCCTAGGAATCAATTTATTTAGAAATCAATATTTTTAACTTTTTCCTATCCAGTGGTGAAAATATTTTGTGTCTGAATATACATTTCTTAAAATAATATCAAGACTAAGAATTATTTTCTTGTGATTTTCTGTTCCTTTATTTTGCCTTTTATTCTATTGAAACTTGATAAACATTTTTAGGTTCCTATGGCATAATCTGGGCTCTTTATTGGTCCAATGTTAAGTGGCCATCAGACAGCTTGTGTTTATAGTGGTGCTGAAGTCAAACTCTGTAAAGGAGGCTAGAGCTCATCTGCCTTCATTAGAAATTCCTATTTCGTTTATTTTCAAAAATCAAACTTATTATATATTTTCTGTTAAAGAAAATAATGGATACATTAAGATCGTGGAAGACTGAGGGTTGGGTAAAGATCCTAATTAGTTGGCAACTATAGACATGGGAACAGTCCAATATTTAGGTCCTGGTCTAAGTGTGGCAGCTGAATTGTTCATGAGGTCTTTCAGGAGTAGATGAAATCACAAGTATAAATGTGTCAATAAATACATAGCATTATTATTATGCTTTTGTCAGTATTGGTTAACTTTATTATTGAATGCCCTGGTTTCTCAAAAAAAAAAAAAAAATGAATATGCAGTATGGAGTCTATTTAAAAATATGGAAAACTGAAAAGAAATGGGAAATAACTCATCTAGATTTTCACTGTCTTGAAATAATGTTTTCTCTACAAGTATAAGATTATGTGGTTAGTAATATATGAAATAGATTCGCTTTGTGTGCTATCTTTTACAAATCTGTGTTTTAAAGTATGTTCTTAACTAAACCACTGAGAAGGAACTGCAGTGGTCTGAAGTGTTTAAGGCAAGTGGGAGTTTGTTAAGGTTTGTCTAGTTCTACTTTCATTATTGATGTATGGTTGGAATCCAGTGTTAATAAAATGGTAAACATTGTCAATTTTAATTCTATAAGAAATTAAATTTTTCCCTAGATTAGGAATATCTCTCAGGTTCTAACTGGATATTTTACTGATTGACATAAAAATATCTCTGGGTTAGTAATAGATGGTCTTTTTTTTTTTTTTTTTTCTAAAATAAACAGACATTATTAAGAATTATAGAGAGAGCACTCAATAACTTTAATGGCCAAGTGACTAAACTTGACAATAAAGGTTTAATGGTTGCTAAAAATTTCAAATGCACATTTACAAAAAAGAAGATGTATGTGCTTATATATTTAGATGATCTAATTTAGCTGACCACGTTAACCAGCTGGATAAGGGGCCATGGCACTTTTTGTACTTACAAAGGATACCTCTGTAAGTTAAGTATTGTGACTCCAAAGGCCTTAGGTTTCAATGCTGAAAACTTATGCCGTTTCCGGAAATATTCATGTGAAAGTAGAATGAGACTTAATTTCATAAGAAAGCTGGGCATGATGTCCTCCTTAAGGGTCTCTAGGGGGAGGTGAATGGGTAAGTTGAACCAATCTCTCTGGTCAGACATTTACTTTCTATTTGAATTTTAGGTGGTTAAATAAACTTGGATTAGCTGTAATCCATCATGAATCCACTACAAAGGATGGAGGTATGTTCTACTTTAAATTTCTGGCAATTCAGCAAGAATATTAGAATAGGCGGAAATAGGATTAAAAAAAACAATGTCAGATTCTATGTATAGGCTGATCCTGATGAAGCATACCTTGGTATTTAAAATGATATGAAAATATGTAGAGACAGACAGATTCACACAAACTCACCAACCCGGAATAAGCTTCCCTTGCTGGCTGTGAATATTTGTCACACGTCACCCACACGTCTGCAGCTGTGGGCTTCACTGACATCTCAGTTTGCCGGTGCAAATGTTTGATTGCCCCAGTTGCTAAATTCTCTTCCTCATAGACACCATCTCCTTGTGGTCTGGTCAGATAATTTTTGTCTCACTATTTCTTCTCTGATATTGTACTATTTCCACTAGGTGTGTGAAGGTCAGATTGGGAGGCAGGGTTCAAAATCAACTATAGTCTAATTCTCCGTAACAATGCAATTACTCCTTAGCATTGAGAAGAGGGAGGCTTTAGGTACCAGGGCCACAGAGGTAATAACATTTCTGAAATGCACAGGCCACGTAAGATTCAGGAATCAGAAGTGGAGACTTACATTTTGTCATAACAAAATTATAAAATCTTAGATGTAGACATGAAAACACGGCGCCTGGATTGGAAGCATTGAAGGAATACCACGCGGTAGCATGAAATCCGTGTCCGAAACATCTTCTTGGTCCTATGTTCCACAAAATAAGCAACTTACCACATATTTATAGATTGTGGGGGTGTGAATACGTACACGGAAGCCTTTTGGTCCTGGCCTCTAAGGCCTTCCGTCACTGGGCTTCAGCAACCTTTCAGCTTCAATTTCTACTGTGTCCCTATAAGGTTCTCCACACACTTGGGCTGGCCCCTCCCCCAGCCTGGTACTCCCTTCTCTCTCTGTGCATGGCTGATGGTCCAGTTATCCTGCCAATTTCAGCTCATTAATATTCCTATGATTAAAATTAATCACTTCTGATTCCGTGTTCTTTTAGTATGTAATTCGCACCTCTGTTGAAGAATTATCTTCTTCAATTGATTTAAATTGCGGTAGCCAGATTTCAATTTCAGCCGTCAAGGGATGACGGCATTGAATCACTGAACATTTTCATTTCTGTTGTAGAATGTTACAGTGAAAGTGAACAGGAAGATCCTGAAATCGCCACGGAGACACCACCCCCTTCCTGCTCCTCCCAGACCCAGTCTCCTTCAGTATGTGCAGATGTAAGTAGTCTGTTGGTTACTGATCCGAGGTGTGGAGATCATTCCTTCCAGTTGGGCAGAAACTACCTTGAACAACAAATATTTAGAATGGGTTTGATTAGGGCATCTGCCAAAGAGCAAGTACAGTTTTCAGGGTGTTGATTCTGAGCCTTCTCTGTAATATCCCACTGGTATGACAATTTCGGCCTATCCCCGTGTGACCCACAGGCTCCTCATGTGAAGGGCATCTAGGTGATAGGCCCGTACTTACAGAACTCTGTCCTACAGTGTTTATGCCCTACTTATTTGCCAAAAGAATTTAAGTGCCTTGCCCAAATGTGTGTACTCTAACAATGCAAAATAAATGTAAAGAAAATGGAAAAGCAGTGTGAAGAGAAAAGTAGTAGAGTCAGGAAGATAGCAGGAAGCCAGGAGTGAGGTCAGTCAGTGCATTAAAATTGCATGTGGAATGGTTTTGTTTGTTCACTAGAGAGGAGGTGAATATGATTCTGAGCTCTGGAAGCACCTAATGTAGGTTCATATTATTAATGGATGTTAAGACTGCAGAGAGCTCCTTTGTAGTTGGATGCACTTAATGTTACAGAGATGGCCCCTAGAAAGGGTCAGACAAGGACCACTGGGGAAGTTGATTCATGGTTTTGACACTTGCCATGTATCAAGTTTTATTTAGGTGGTTTAAATACATAATCATTTAATCCTCCATTACCTTAGCCCTGAGAAGTTCACGTTTTATTGATTACTAATGAGGCCAAGCGTCTTTTCACATTTATTAGCCGTTTGCATTTTCTTTTTTGTGAAGTGTCTGGTGAGTCTTTTTGTACATTTTTAGCTGTGTCTTCCTCCCCCCATCCTCCTCCTCTTTCTCGTCTTCTTGATTTTTATATTTTCTTAATTTATTATTCTATGTATTAGTCCTTTGTCAGCTAAAAGTGAGCAAATCTCATTTTTTTTTTTTTAAACTCTGTTTCATGATTTCTCTTTCTAAACAGATGTTCTTGATTTGAACGTGTCATATTTAGCCATCACTTCCATAGTAGCTAGTGTCTGCAACTCTACTTGGTGGAAATAAAAGGAACCACATCCTTGTCTTGGATGAAGGTTCATGGCTCAATTACATTACACAGTGACGGTCTAACCTGCAGTCGACACTTGGGGAATGCTTGTTTTAAAACAAATAAATGAAGGCGTGCTTAGGAGACCAGTAAGTTGGGTCACTGAACTCAGAAGAATCAATCAAGTGTGATTTTTGAGAAGTTGCGAGTTGAGCATCTCTTGGCAGGCCACTAATGCTAACATTTTCTAAGGAAATATATTGGAAAATAATCAGATAAATGTTGAACAGTTAGATTTTTTTTTTGCCTTAGGAACAGGATATATTCCACTTGCTCACATATTTCCCAGGTAGATTTTGTTTTTGTGTTTTTCTAGTTCTGAAAAACAGACATGCAAGGCACTTGGTTAAAATAACATTTTGGCTTTTTATTTAACCAAATGAAACTTTAAAAAAAATCAGATAGTAACTTTTATCTAAAACATGAATCAAGTTATTGTTTTGCTTAATATGGTATAGTCTATCTTAGATGTCTGAGGCTGGGGATAAAAATAATTTTTTCTTCAAGTTCTTACTTTAAACAGTATTTTGGGTGTTGAACTTTTATTTTGTGATGGTGAACTCAACAGGATATTAAAACGGTTTTTGTGAAGACTATCACAGATTAAAATCTTGAATAAAACAAATTTAGTCTTCAGTTGTTCTAATTGCTGTAAGATCAGCAGAGAAACTTTAGCACCAGGTCAGTTTGGACTTCTGCTTGTAATGGGCTGATCCCCATTCCACAAGACAATGAGGAAGAAGATTTTTTTATGTTCTTTCTTTTTGATAAGGCTTTAGAAGATTGATAGTGGGAAGGGTATCTATTTATTCTTAAAGAAGTTAGAAGTGGGTAGACTTGACGCTTTCAACTTCTCATTTTTCTCTAGGCACCATATAACATTTAAAACTTGATTTTAATTAATTGATTAATGTATTTATTTGAGATTGAGTCTCACTCTGTCACTCTAGGTAGAGTGCTGTGCCATCATAGCTCACAGCAACCTCAAACTCTTGGGCTTGAGCTGGTCACTTTTTGAGCGATCCTCTTGCCTTAGCCTCCTGAATAACTATACTATACAGGCACCTGCCCCAACACTCGGGTAGTTTTTCTATTTTTAGCAGAGATGGGGCTTCACTCTTGCTCAGACTGGTCTTGAACTCCTGAGCTCCAGCAATCCACCCACCTCAGCCTCCGAGAGTGCTAGGATTACAAGGGTGAGCCACCATGCCTGGCCTAAAATGTTGATTTTAAAATGGAGAAGAGTGAGCAAAGAATAAAAATAAAGAAATAATGAAGGAAAATAATTGGATAAAAGGAAAAATGAAATGAGAAAATACTGTAGATATTGTTAGATTAGGAGGAGTTTTCACTGGTTTAAAGATTGACAAGCTACAAATCGAAGTGAACCTGGGCTCCAGCATGGGAACATGCTTTATAGAGAGTGTGAGGCTGAGGCATGGCTCATTATTTCTAACAGTCTGTAATTAACAAGCAGCCAATGTCAAGCATGAAACTCTAAGCCCAGTGCCTTCTGTGCAATGTACTTGTAAGACTCCCCAAAGCACCGTGTTGCACTGAGTTGAGTAGTAAGTACCACAAACAGGAACATGCTACCGGATATTGCTAATGCTGACTTACCAGATCTTTCCTCAGCCACTGTGTACACAGTCTCTTGCCCAAACAGCTCTGTTTGCTGTAATCAAATTAAGTAGCAGCAGCGGGAGCTGCAGGAAAAACTCATGCTTGGTCTTTTTCCGAAAAAGGAAGCTGATCACATGGAAGTTGAGTTTTACAAAAATAGCTCACAATAGGGGAATGTGTCTGGACAGGGCTAGAATAGAGATTTTTGTTAATATTTATTTTGTAGATCCTGCAAATGAATGAACGATTCCTGGTGTTTATTTGGACAGTTTGGAGGTTGTGCATTTTTCCCTTCTAGATAACTAGACTTTTACTTAGTGAACTGCAGATCTTTGGTCTCTTGGTTGTTAAATGGCCTGACTGATTTAGGATAACCATTTTCCAAGCTACCTGACATCTTCTTGAATGGAAAATTTTCATGTCTGTGCCGATACGTTATTACTGGGATGTTGTGTGTGATCAGCGAGCATTGTAACTAGACATTTTAATGTTATGTTACTTAAAAGTGGATTTATTGATTTTTTGACAGTCCATGTCTAGTATGCAAGCTGAGTCTAGTATGTGCACATTGGGTAAATATTGGTTTTTCCCATCAAAATTTAGAGCTTAGCACCTACAAAATTCTTGAGACCATATTGATTTGGAAGAAAGCCAACTATTCTGGAGCTAGTTGCAGTGATTCTGAGTATTTTTGGGAGGATCCTGGTTTGCTCTTTGGTTGCCTCTAAGAATCTTCTTCCTGCCACTTCCTTAGAGTTTTGAATTCTTGAAATTGACAGGATGATGTAATGAAACTGAAGCATACAATGCCAACTCTGTCTTTACTGCGGCTGGAGATGCCAGGTGATTTCTAGAGCCCTGGAATCTAGATATTTGAATTTTATTGATGAATAAAATTATAAATAGAGAAACAACATAGAGTTGTTGAATATTTATTTTGTTATGGAGAGCATTAAAAAAGAAAAGTCTATAAAGACAGCTTTTATATAGTGTTTTTCAAATGAAGCCCTATCTTTTTTTTTTTAATTGTCGGGGATTCATTGATGGTACTAAGAACCAGGTTACATTGATTACATTTGTTAGGTAAAGACTCTCTTATAATTGTGTCCCACCCCCAAAAGGTGAGCCACACACTATGACCCTCATTTCCCTCCCTCCTTCCCTCTCTCTGCTCTTCCCTTCTTCCACCCCTCACTGTGTACTAGGTCATTAATTGTCCTCATATCAGGATTGAGTACATAGGATTCTTGCTTCTCCATTCTTGTGATGCTTTACTAAGAATAATGTATTCCACTTCCATCCAGATTAATACAAAAGATGTAAAGTCTACATTTTTTTTTTTAAGAGACAGAGTCTCACTTATCACCCTCCGTAGAGTGCTATGGCATCACAGCTCACAGCAACCTCCAACTCCTGGGCTTAGGCAATTCTCTTGCCTTAGCCTCCTGAGTATAGGCTGTGAGTATAGGCGCCCACCACAATGCCAAGCTATTTTTTGTTGTTGTTGTTGCAGTTTGGTCAGGGCCAGGTTTGAACCTGCCACTCTTGGTATATGGGGCTGGCACCCTACCCACTGAGCCACAGGCACCACCCTAAGTCTACATCTTTTTTGTGGGTGAATAGTATTCCATGATATACATATACACAGCTTGTTAATCCATTCCTGGGTTGGTGGACATTTAGGCTGTTTCCACATTTTGGTGATTGTAAATTGAGCTGCGATAAACAGTGTAGTGCAGGTGTCCTATGGTAAAAGGACTTTTTTTTTTCTTCTGGGTAGATGCCCAGTAATGGGATTGCAGTACCAAATGGGAAGTATAATTTGAGTTCTTTGAGGATTCTCCCTACCTCCTTCCAAAAAGGTTGTATTATTTTGCAGTACCACCAGCAGTGTAAAAGTTTTCCCTTCTCTTCACATCCACGCCAACATCTGCAATTTTGAGATTTTGTGTAGTGGGCCATTTTTGCTGGGGTTAGATGATATCTCAGTGTGGGTTTGATTTGCATTTCTCTAATAATTAGGGATGAAGAGCATTTTTTTTCTTGTGTTGGTTAGCCATTCGTCTGTCTTCTTTAGAGAAGGTTCTGTTTATCTCGCTTGCCCAGTGAAGTAAGGGGTTATTGGCTCTTTTTATGTTGATTAATTTGAGTTCTCTGAAGGTCCTAGTTATCAAGCTTTCAACATCAAAATGTTACAAGAGCAAAAGTTTCAGAACAAATAAAGTCCTTTCTAAGACAGGGTTCTTTTTGGTAGTGTTCCATGGATGTATTCTTTGTGTCCTTCTGAAAATGTTGCCATGTGTCCTTGGAGTGTGTGTCAGGAACTGCTATCTGAAGATGTTGTGTCGTCGGCCTGCTTTCCAGCATCGGTGGTGCAGCTGTTGTTGCTCTTTAATTAATTGGGAGGGTAGAAATGGATCTTTCTTTGGCGAAACTTCATTAAAGTTTTAAAATTAAAAACCTTTAATTTAACCTGTGCAGTTATAAGCCGATACTGTTATATGCTAAGAAATATCTGAGTAATAGCCAGGGCTTAAATACCTATGCTTTGTCCACATCACCGAGCTCCACTCAGATAACATTATTTTGATTTCTGTCTGGCTCTCTCTTTTTCTTTCTCCTAATCACTTTTCTCAAGAGCTCAAGAGGTTTTGTTCCATCTGTGAAAATTCAATATAGATTGCAAATTATTTTTTGTTCAAGGTGTATTTCAATATTCTAACAGATTTCCCCAAAGAGGTCTTTTAAGTTTCTGGAGAGCTTTAAAGAATATGGGACATCAGGGTATGGAGGCTTTTCAGATCCCAGAACAGTGAATTTAAAATTGTATAATTCAGTTTTGGAGAATGGTGTCCTAGTGGTGGTGAAACAGAAATAAATACCATACATTTACTTTTTGACTCGTTTATCATCAGTCACTTTTTGAAACAACTCCGGGGCACCTCTATTGAAAATGAAAAGTAGAAATGCAGGTTTAATCATGATTTATTTAATTCTTTTTTTATTCTATTTGTGAAAAATAGGCTGGACAGCAGGCATCTTCATCTTCACCCAAATCGAGTGAAACATCATGTTCTTTCTCATCCCTGGAAAACACAACAAAGACACCCAGTGGTTTTTCTTCCTCCTTATCTAAAGAAGGAGAGTCCTGGCTTGACATAGTTAACAGCTCATCTGCTGCTGAAGGTTTGGGACAGTCTGTGACATTTGCTGTGCAGCTTCATTCCCCTGTACCCTCGGAGGCAAGCAGTCTCAAAGCCCTGGAAAACAGTTCTGTCACGTCAGAAAGTGGATTTTTGAACTCTTTATCTAGCGATGACACTTCTTCATTGAGTAGCAACCAAGAACATCTAACCATCCTGGATAAGCCTATAGGATCAAAGATCATGGATAGAGGTAAACCAAGAGATTGTTTATTCTCCTCTAGAGAGTGAATATTTGTGTGTATGTGGTTCTCTAATGTTAATTTGGAATGAGAATGGTTAAACTCATGAATGGCAATTCAGTGATTAGGCAGTCAAGTGTGGCTGAGCTCAGGGGCTGCCTTTGTAGAAGTGTGTCCATGTGGACCACTCCAGCTACCAGGCCACTAATTATTTCTAGTATAACTAACCAAATGCTCTAGAACTATGAGACAAGAGATCACAAAATAATGATACTTTGCCACCAGTCTCAGAAACAAAAGCTTGCTTCTGTAAGGAAGGATTTGTTCTGTAAAATTTGGATTCAGTCAAAAGGGATCACTTAAAGATCCAGAAGGCCGTATGTTGACTTAAGGCCACAGGTTCCCTACCCCTGCCTATGTGCTGGAGCTTGTGGTAGTTAAAGCAGGTATAGTTCAGTATTTGTAACATCACTGGGATGGTTCACTGGGCACCCAGGGCAGCCTCCTTCCCACTCCCACAGACAATGCTGCCTTCCTGGCTAGTTGGTGCCTGAATGCACTTGTAGAGAAAATAGGAAGATGGAAAACTTACATGTACTGTAAGGGCAGCATTAGAACCTTTCAATATGAAGGAAAACACAAGCTATGCTGTGAAAGACATTTTAGGTCTTAATAAGGGAAAGAGTTAGTGGTGCATAGAAATTAATAATGTAAGTTTTTTTTTTAATACTCTGTAATAATTGGTCCTTACCTTTTATTCAGAGATGACTTCTTTTTATGACTATTCAATCAGTGTGTGTCTTTTCTGATTATGCTTTATTCATTCTATTGTAAAACAAGCTTGCCTGATAAAAGGCACTGAGTCATGAGAGAATAATGAGCTTGGGTTGCATTCGGGGGGGATACTATTGAGAAAATTGACTCACTACATATCCATAATAGTTGGTCAGATTGCCTAATGATGTAGATGACTCTGTCCCCCCCACCAATCTTGGGATTTTTCTTTAACTTCTACAATATATTTTAAGATGTATGTTATTTAGTTTTTGGTATTAGTGTAATTTGACTAAGGATTGTAAAAAAAAAAACAATTTTTTTTTTTTTTGTGTGTGTGTGTGTAGCATTTTAAAATATGTAAATTTGAATGCTGAGGCTGGTACTAATTCTCCAATTCATGACAGTTGTCCCTCTCTCTGAGGCCTTACCTGAAAATGCTTTGCACAGTTGAGTTACCTGCCTGGCCTCTGATGGCATTTTTCTTGATACCCTCAATGTAGGACAAATATCTATTATACAATAGAAAAGTGGAATGATGAAGTCATTGCAAACTAAACTGTTTCTAGAGGTGAATGAGGAGGAGAAGGAGAGAAAGTCAACACTTCTTTTGAAAAATTACAGGCACTTAAAGATTAGACGATGAGGAATGAAAAGAGGAGACTTGAGCTGGCTTCTAGTTTGTGAGCTGCTGTCAGATAGACAAAGTACTGGGCTTAAATGTATTTCCTTGGGAGTACAGAATTGAAGTCAGGGTGCAAGTAAAAAGAAAATGGATTTAGACAGTGAGAGCTGTTCAATAGAATGGGCTCCTTGGAAAGTAATGCATTCCTTATTATTGGTGGTTTTTACTTATTCTGTGGCAGCCATTCTCATTGGATATTGATTGCACATGGCATATTGGTAACAATTTTTGTTTTTGAAAATGGGTACTAGAAAGAGAACTAGAGGTCATCTTAAACTAGACGACCTCCAACTTATGCTTAGAGGAGCCTTCCAGATAATAATAAAAAGTACCACATCTGTAATTTTTCTGGTGCAAACTCTTATTTTAATCATTAGGTCATAAGTAGAACCAAAAAAAGTTTCATGCATACATATACACACCCACACCCCAGGATGAGCATAGCTTCAAAAGCATAATGGAGCATAAATGCCATTTGGGTTCTTTCCTAAGAGATAACCCTGCAGATTGAGAGTTTTCCCTTAGGACCATCATCGAGGGTTGTGGGAAGATTTATGCAGTTCTTAGTCGTGTCTTGATGCCATTCTGGGAACGTGTGTACCGCAGAGACTGGCTGGGTACCAATAGCTCTTTTAACGTAAGAATGAAAAAGCCTGGTATTGTTTAGTTTTGAGTTCTATGCCAAGTGACCAACAAAATCTGTGTGCTTCATCAAACAGCTTGATGTGAAGACATTCCTCCTGGTAAAAAGGAAAAGAAAATGAAAGTATTTTTTTTCCTGCCTGGTTTGTTGGCAGTTGCCATATGTTAGAGAATTTTTGCTGATGATTTTCTCCTGCTGCTGGGGATTTGGTTAAATTCCCAGAAGAGCTAAACCACAGAAAGTCATCGCTATGGAAACAGCAACCTGGTCCTTGCTTGCATTTGTGATGACTTGCAATTGAGTAATCAAATTACGTGTTGTGCATTTTTTTATGTGTGTGTTTATGTGTTCGAGAAGAGGTGACTTTTTACTTTTGTGATTTCTAAAAATTATTTTGAGTTGTCAATCAAAAAATTTCTGAAATCCCTGTCTGAAATACTGTTTAGGGTGTTTTTATGTTAGGGATTAACACACTCCAAAATAGGAATTGGGTTTTAGAAGGTTAAGTCCTAGTGTCAGAATGCATTTGCTGAAGAAAGAGGCTTTTATTCTAGAAAAGATTCTTAAAGGTTAATAACTGAGTTCTGAAACAAGTAGACAGCATATATTATAGCCTTCTTTTTATATAGACAATGAAAAAAATATTTTGCAGTTGGTATGCAATTAAAATTGTGGCTGCTAGAATTTTATGCTGAATTTAAATATCCTTTTAGACATCTCTTCCTGTAGTGTGAGCTATTAAAAAGTAAAAGCTGGGTGTTAATTGCAGCCTGTTGTCACTCTAAATGAGAACTCTAGGAATTCTTCACTGGGTCTTTCTACAAAGTATAGTGGGAAAAGAGACGATGGGTTTAAGGGAAGGTTCATTTCAGATCAGTTTTGCTCTGTGTTCGTCCTTTCTTTTGTGAGAGGATTTTTGGCCCCTGACTTATGCCCATGGGACGATAAGTCACACAGTCTGCTTTTGATGTACACATGTACGACACACACTACCTATTGACAGTGTAGAGACACTGCCACTACCGCTCACTCAATGAACCGAGTAACCACACCCTGGATGCTGAAAGTCTGCATGTCAGCTACCAAGACTAATACCCAATTTATGCAAATGAACTGTCAAGTACAGGTATAGCAAGAATGTATCTGGAAGTCAGGTAGATAATAAGCTGAGTGAAAAACAATGTTAATGAAGAGACAAGCATTCTACAGCATGCATGACTTCACAGGAAAATGACATAAATGAGCCAGATGTTAGGATTTAACAAATATTAGCAAAAACTGTACCCAATCTGAGGGTGAGGAGTAGAGGTGCTACGTTATTTTAGCTAGCTACTTTGAGTGTTGCTGCAGGTGTTGGGTGGTGTGTGTCCTCAGGAAGCAAGTAGATACTGTAAAATTAAGCCCAATACTGGGCTACATTTAATGTAGCCTTTTTTCTCTAAGCACCTAACATGTACTTTTTCCTAAAGTGAATACAAATATGAGCAAAACACAATTTCTGGTCTAGACCTAATGAAGTGAGTGGGAAGAATTTGACACATTTAACAAAAGAAAGCAGTAAGACGGGTGCCACCAGAAAGATGCAAACCAAATGCTGTAGGGATTTTAAAGAGAACTGAAGAGCACGTCCACATAGGAGGATCTGTGCTCGGAGATGGGAGAAGTAGGAGAAGGGGAGGGGAAGGAAATTTGGCCAGTGTTGACTCGGCGATAAACGTTAGTTAATTTCAGTAGATAATGGACGAATATGTCCGATCAGGATAAGCACATAATTGGAACAATACTTTACACACTTTTTAAGCTTTAGGATATAGAGAATAGAATAAAGGGAGACAGGAAATAAGATTTAGGGAACTTCTGTAACAGCTGAGGGGTCAGGGGAAAGAGGAAGAATAGGAGAGAGGATTCTTTAGCAAACATGCCAGGTGAAGACTCATCTTGGGCTTTGCACCATTAGTACTTAATGTAGTCCTGGAATATTTCCTATTTTTTGTGCTATAGTTTGAGAAGTGGGATCTGAAAATGGGAATAAATATTTAATATTGGTAAAACTTGGAATATATCATTGTTGGCCTCAGGGCATTGATGTCAGGTGTGGGTACTCACCACCTGCTTTCTATTCTCCTGGTTGTGTGGCTAAAGAGCCCTATCTGTTTCATAAAGTTACAATAATTATGTTACCTGCACATGTGTGCAGTATGTCTAGGTCATGTGTAGTATGCAAACTTTCTATCTCATCTTTTTCTTCTTACTTCCTATAACGTATCCGACACCCAAGAGTTGGCAGAAAGGACTGGTGGGAAGTTCCTGGGGCAAGGGTTTTGATGATGGTGACAAGTGTGATCTGGACTTTGGGCATGTTAAGTTTAGGGTGGCAATGCAGTTTGAAAGAAGTAGGAGGGGATAAGGAGTTGGAGAACACAGAAGATGAGAGGTGAGGAAGTTCAAAAGGCAGAGGACACAGTGAGGTTGTGGAAAGAGGAATCTTGTACTCAGAAGTAAACTTAGAGGTGAAGTTTGGGATATAAAAACAGATTTAGGAGTTGAGGAGGGGAGTATTAAAAATGATCTGCTCTGAGTATCAAGTACACTGTGCACGACCACAGAATTCCTGCCAAGAACACACATTTCTTCCAGATAGAAACTGCATCTGTCACAACAACAATAAATCTGTGAAGTCCCTTATGTTAGACATCCCTTTGACTGCTATGCTATCTAAATTGTGTTTTATCAACAGTTATTTGAGCATTTTTTTTATTTGTACGAAGTATGGAAACAGACTTGAAAGAAAAAAAATGTGGAGTCTTTCATATTTGATGATAGGGTCACTTCTAAGTTGATGTGGCTTTGAGACAAAGTGATCTCAAAGGGTCCCCTTGTTGGTTGGGTGGTGGGGCAGAACTCTTGTGCTTCTCATGTGGTCTAGAGGTATAGACGGTTTGGAGAATTACAGAAAGTTCTTCAATTTTTCTCCCTCTTTCTTATAACTTCCTGTGTTTGAGTCAATACTTGTTTTTTCAGTTCATTTCATGATTTTTTTCATGAAAAAACATGCACCAGCATTTCTCCTGTTTTCATGGGGGTTGTTTATTACAGTATAAAAATATCATGTACACAGAAGAGTTATATCTCTGTAGCTCTCTATCTAAAACACTGAATAAACACACACCCCTGCATGCGTATACACACAATATCCATGTGGCCACCATTCAGGTCAAAGAATAGAAATTAGCCAGCTTTCTAGAAACCCCTGTGATACTCTGTGTAGCTGGAATTAGTTCAACATCATTACTTTATAGAACTCCATCACTTTGCTGTATGATGAGAAATGTATCTACTGTTGACGAACATTTTTCCCCACCCCCAGTTTGGACTCCTATGTAAAATGCTGCTGTGGATATTCTTACAAAAAATTACCAGGCTTCATTTCTTAGAACAGTTTTAGATTTTATAGAAAAATGGAGCAGAAAGTACAAAGAGTTTTCATGTATGTCCTTTCTTCCCCACGCAGTGTCCTCTGTTACTGACACCTTGCGTTAGTGTGACCCACTTATTGAACTGATGGAAAATATAAACGTATTTTTATTAAGTAAAGCCTGTTATTTACATCTGGGTCCACCCTGTGTATCGTTTAGTTCTGTGGGTTCTGACAAATGTTATGTCATGTACCCCTTGTTATAGTATCAGACAGAAGAGAGTTTTGCTGCCCTGAAAAAATCCCCTGTGCTCTACCTAGCCAGCTGAGGACTGGAGAACCTGACCCCAAGGACCTGACTGCTACTGACCTTTCCACTACCTCTTTAGTCTTAGCTTTTCCACTGTGTCATATATCAGAATCACATAGTGCCCGGCCTTTTCAGATGGCTTCCTGCACTTAGCAGCATGAACTTAAGCTTCCCTTACGTCTTTTTGTGGCTTGTTGGGTCATTTAAAAATAATCAAATAATGTTCCACAGTTTGTTATCCACTCACCTTTTGAAAGACACATTAGTTGCTTCTATGTTTTGGAAATTATAAATGAACCTGCTGCTATGTATAGGTTTTGTGTTTATACTATATGTGTATACACACACACACACACTTCTTTTGTCCAAAGTCATTGTATTACTATACAAGTTCATGTTTTATTTAGAATATCTCATTTTGAATTTATACAAAGGTTTCTGGAATATTGAGAATCAATTTACTGAGAATTCTGTCTTGAAAGCATTGAGTCATTTCATGTGTTAACATGGTGTGTCTGCCGATGCAGGTCATGTTATGCAAGTGCGTAGATTACACTAGATAATAATCATAGAGGTAAGGAAAAGAGAGAAAAGAGAGCTCCCTCTTAAAAAGGTGAACTTTCGTTTTCTGCCTGGTGAAATTGAGATAAGGTGACTTCTTCCTTCCTCTTGCCTCTCTGCTCTTGTCCTGAAGGGCTGGCCACAGCATCGTCCCTTTCCTTTTCCGTTTTCTGAAACTTTCATGTCTATCTTTTGTGTTTACTTGTCCTCATCATAGATCCACACGGTCGATGGCTCCAACAGGTTATGGGATGGCGGCTGACAGGTTTATCTACAATGCACTGGATTAGTGTCCCTTGGTTTAGGTGATTTTCCAGATCCCCCTCCCATTTCTTTCACATTCAACCTTCACCTCCTGAATATAATTTTTTAAAAAATCTGACCAAATGTCTTTTTTTGTGTGCATGCCAATGTTTTCTGTTTTCTTAGGATGTGAACAGATATTGAAACTTTTTGTCTCATTTTAAATATTTCACTTAATCCTTGGTGCTCAACTGTTCGGAAGAATACATTCGTGATACAGCTTTACATTCTGTTTTAAGAATGTAAACTCCTTATTAGATGGTTGAGCAATGGCTTCAACCTAAGATTATTTCAGAAAATTGCTACCACAAGACACAATGATAACAAAACAGAGGAAGTATATGAAGGTCACCCAATGAACTAGATTTGTTCTTATCAATAAAAGCAATAACATAGTAGAAGCATAGTGCTTTGTCTTCATTAACATCACTGGTGATCAAACAGACAAGAGAAAAGCCTGTAAATGACTCTTGGCAGAGATGGTAAAACAAAAAGAGAAAAATGAAGGAAATCAAAGTGATACTACTCTTCTCTCAAACTCACAAAAGCACAAGTAAAAATACTAGTTTTATACCTACATGAGCTCTCCGTTTTTCTTAATCTGATTGCTCTCTCAAAGAATTGCTTTTACCTGGCATTTAAAGAAATCCTCTCCCGGCTCGTGTGTTCTGAACTCCACTTCCGTGTTTTCTAAGCATTTCCTCCTACCTTTTTGTATATGTGTTGTGTGTTGTGTGCATGAGGGTTTGAGATACAAAACAAAGACACTGTGGCAGTAGAGCCTGAATGGGGATTGTTCCCTTTGAAGACAGAATCATGCAAGCAGAGAACTGGGCCTTGGTCTGGCAAGTCTTATCTCAGTGACTATGTATTGCTTGATTTAAAATATACAGTTTTCATTGAGCTTTATTCAAAAGAAACTATATTGAATATATTTGCAGTATTTAAGACAATGAGCTTTGGGATCATGATCTAGGTTTGTCTCTTTGTGACTTTGGTAAAAGAATTTTTTTATTTTTTATTTTTTGAGACACAGTCTCACTGTCACCCTGGGTAGAGTACTGGGACATCATAGTTCACAGCAACCTCAAATGCTTGGGCTCAAGAGATCCTCTTACTTCAGCCTCCTGAGTAGGTGGGACTACATGCATGTGCTATCACACCCACCTAGTTTTTCTATCTTTAGTAGAAACAGGGTCTTGCTCTTGCTCAGCCTGGTCTTGAATTCTCAAGCTCAAGGGATCATCCTGCCTTGGTCTCCTAGAGTGCTAGAATAACAGGTGTGAGCCACTGTGCCTGGCCTGGTGAAAGAGGATTTTTTTTTTTTTTTTGCCGGGGCTGGGTTTGAACCTGCCACCTCTGGCATATGGGGCTGGCGTCCTACTCCTTTGAGCCACAGGTGCCGCCCAAGAGTTTTTAATCGTTCTATGTTTTGATAGCCTCTCCTTTATATCATATCGTGGTTAATAATACTTTCCTCATAGAGTTAGAAGATAATGAGATAATGTTGCTATAACGGTTAACACAGTGCCTGTCACATCGCAAAAACTCAGTGTATGAGAGTTATCTCTACCAGCAGCAGCAAAAATAGGATATTTCTCTCTCAACATTACAAATTAGCATAAATGCTGTTGGTCAATAGTTTCCTCAAGGCTAAAATAAGTTGCTTCAGCTTTTGTTAATTAAATAATTTTAATCTGTCTGCCATTTTGATTTCAAGTCTTTTACTATGTTGTAGTATTATCAAAATTACTAATTAGAAAAAGCCTATAGAATTCTTTGTATCTTTTGGCATCAGGTGCTATATTAAACAACACCTGTAGAGTCTTAGAGGGTATTTCAGTGCCCAGATAATTATGTAGTTTTTTCCTTCTCTTTATGACAAGTGACTTACATGGTCTAAATAGGAAATAGACAACCACATTCTAGAAAGCACAAGGAAGGACCAAAAATAAGATAGTGGGGGAGGTAAAGTTGAAAATATAGAATTTAAAGAGATAATCTGAATGCAGATTTGACAGCCAAATTCTGAGCCTACTAGAGCATGCCTGTTCTGTCAGAACAGACAATAGCATGGGGTATGTAGGAGGAAGGGAAGGGAGCAGCACCTCATTTGGCATGATCTTAGAAAGCAGTGAACTTCTAACTTGGTTAAAAATGTTTTCTTGGTTGTTATTGCCACCAGGAAGGATTATATATATATATATATAAAATTTTAAATTGCACACGAACTTTATGGACACCATGTGTATATATGTGTGTGTGTGTGAGAGAGAGAGAGTATGTGTATGTGAGTGTGTATCTTTCTGAGTCTTCCTAGTCACATAATTGGTCTAAGTTGGGAGAAAGTTCATTAGTCTGACCCCTTGAGATATTCTGAGCTAGTCTAACAAATGTGAAAGGTCACCAACATTTATCCCAAATTCCTACCAACTTGACATATGAGGTACCGATGCTTTTGAGCAGTGATTCTGGACGTACTCCTTTGAGCAAAGCCAGAAAGTAAGATTTTATTCCTTTTATTTCTTTAAATTAGGATATGGCACAAAAATAAGTGGTGCTTTATGAACAAATCTCAACTTGCTAGTTGTAACTCTAATATTTTTCTCTTCCATTGCATAAAAAGTTGCAAACAGATAGTCTAGCTTTGTTACTCAGAGTATGGTTCTTGGACCAGAAGTTCTGGCATCAACTAGGAGTTTGTTAAAAATTTAAATTCCTGGAGAATGCTAAGGTATTGGACAGAGGAAGAGGTTAATTTTAATTTAGCTTTGGAAGAGGACACTCTATATCCTTTGCTAGCAAGGAAAGAGAGTAAATGAATGCTGTCTTGCTGGGAGACAGTGAGGGGGGACTGCATAAAAGAAGGTCATCTATATACTGAAGAATTGTGGAATTCCCTGGGAAAGTTAACTGTGGAGGTTGGCCTGAAGTGCCTGTTCAAGGTAATGAGGGCTATTTCTAAATTCTTTTGGAAGGACTTTACAGGTTAGCTCTTGGCTGGTGGAAGAATTAGTGTCTGTCCAGGTGAAGGCAAAGAAGGGTTGGGAGAGCTCATGGATGGGGATTATAAAGAAGGCATATCTGAGATCTAAAACTGTGTAGTGTGAGGTGTTGGAAGGAATAGTAGATAGCAGGGTATAGGGATTAGGAACTTCTGGGTGCACAGGCTGAACAATTTCATTAATGGTCCATAGGTCTTGCACTAACTAATATGAACCATCATTATTATTTTTTTTTTCAGGAAGGATGGGAGTGTTATAGGGTGAGTTAATAGGTCTGAGAATACCAGTTGGCAGAAGTTTGAGGATTAGTGGTTTAACTCCCCTGAGGGATTGGCTGTTGTTTAAGGGAAGGGTATGAATGTTAGGATTAGAGAGCAATGAGAATGGGTGTTGTTGGGAAGGTATAGAAGGGAGAGAGGTGTCCCTCATGATAGGATCTATAGGGAGGTGGGATTGGGAGGATGGAGGGGTTGTAGGAGAGAGGTTGGAAAGGAGCAGGAAGGGTAGTGGGAGCTGGCAGAAATCGTCAGCATTGCTTATAATTTTGAGAGGATATCTCTACCTAGTAGGGGAACCTTATATGTGGGAATAGTAAGGAATGAATATGAGAAAGTGTGCACCATAGAGGTGAAGTAGTGTGGGGGTGGATTACGTTACTGGCAATGCCTGTTGCTAAGATGTCTGTCTGTTCTAGAGGACTTTTATATGATGGCAGTGTGGAATAGGTCACCCCCATATCTATTAGAAAAGAAATAGGCTTACCTTCCACTAACAAAAATCCCTGGAGCTCAGATCTTGTGATCATCCAGGGGGCACTCTGATTCTTCAAAAATTTTCACTTTTCTGCAGCTAGACCTAGAAGGTTGGGAAATTTCACCAGGTCCTGCTAGTGACTGCAAACCAGGTTCTCAGAAGGACTTGGGCAGTCAGACTTCCAAAGAGAACCTCTGTAGGTTGGTAATGGTTTGGATTTGGGCATTACTTTGCCCAATGGCCTGGCTTGCTGCACTTGAAACACCATCCTGGGGGAGATTTTGTTCCTCCAGAGTGCCCCGATGAGTTTCAAGGAGTAGGTAGGTTTTATCTAATTCTGAGAGGCATTGTCACTAAGAAGTGTCCTCTTGATTATTAAAGACATTAGGTCAAGGAGATCTCATTGGGGGGAGTTGAGGACCCTGGGGGGATTTTTGGAGTATTTTCTGAATATCAGGTACAGACTGAGATATAAAATGAATGTTAATAATGCGTCCTCAGTGCTCTCTGGTGTTAGGGAAGTATATAGGTGGAGAGCTTCATTAAGATAGGATTAAAAACTGAGCAGGATTTTCATCCCAGTTTTTTTTTTAATTTATCATAATTGATGGCCTTATGGGCTGCTTTTTTCTTAGTCCTTCTAAAAGACACTGGACCGTGTGGTTATGGAAGTGGACTCCAGGAGTCTTAGTCTGATAATTCCAGTTGGGGTCCTCCCCAGGAACAGCTCTAGAGCCTTCCAATAGGGTTTGGTCTGTCCTATTCAGGCCTTCCACATGAATCTGGGCTTGAGTCCAGAACTGTGCTCTCTCCTTCCAAGTTGGGGTGGAGGTGAGGATGACATATAAATCATGCCAGGTTAGATAATGTGATGGGATTAGATATCTAAATTCTTGAGAATGTTTTGAGGGATCTGTAGAGAATGAATGTTTTGAGGGATCTGTAGAGTCTCTGACTAATGTAGGACCAGTCTGAGAGAGAAAAAGGGACATGAACCCTGATTATGATATCCATTCTACATCCTCCCAGAGAGGGTATTGGGGTTGTGGTAGTCTGTAAATGGGAGGGGCAATGCTAATCTACCTTTAATCTACTTAAAACATTTTCATCTCAGAATTCTATATTCTGATAAGCTAAGCTTTAAAATTGATGGAGAAATCAAATTTACTGATATGCAAACATTGAGGAAGTTTGCCACAACAAGAGCAGATCAACAGGAAATACTTAGACCTGTTCTACATAGTGACCATCACAATAGACCACCAGCAAAGTACCCAGAAACTAAAGGACAAAACATTGCTTCCACAATGATGCAAAAGATAAAACTAAGCAATGGACTTTCACAAAATAAGATGACTAGAATTCTACCACACTTATCAATTATCTCAATATATGTTAATGGCTTGGCTGGCTGATTGGATAAAAAAGCATAGGCCATTCATGTGTCATCTGCAGGAAACACAACTAGCCTTGAAGGACAAAGTAAGACTCAGGGTTAAGGGATGGAAGATAGTTTTTCAGGCAAATGGAAATCAGAAGAAAAGGGGGATTGCAATTTTATTTTCGATACAAGTGGATTTTTTAAATTAAATCATAGCTGTGTACATTAATGCGATCATGGGGCACCATACACTGGTTTTATAAACAGTTTGACACACCTTCATCACACTGGTTAACATAGCCTTCCTGGCATTTTCTTAGTTATTGCGTTAAGACATTTATATTCTACATTTACCAAGTTTCACATATACCCTTGTAAGTTGCACCACAGGTGTAATCCCACCAATTACCCTCCCTCTGCCCATGCTCCACCCTCCCTCCCTTCCCTCTCCCCCTTCCCC
>CAUYPK010004294.1:0-10699 GCA_963574355.1 Loris lydekkerianus | reverse complement strand
GGTGTGGATCTACCAGTCACCCTCCTCCACCCTTCCTCCCCCTCCCTTTCTTTCCCTTGCCCCCTTCCCCATATTATTCTCCTGAGATTGGGTTATAGCCTTCGTATGAAAGCTATAATTTAGTTTTATATTAGGGATGAGTACATTGGGTACTTATTCTTCCATTATTGGGATACCTTGCTAAGAAGAATATTTTTCAGCTCCATCCATGTAAACATGAAAGGGGTATAGTCTTCATCTTTCTTTACAACTGCATAATATTCCATGGTGTAGAAATATCACAATTTATTAATCCATTCATGAGTCTATGGGCATTTGGGTTTTTTTCATGACTGAGCAATTATAAATTGGGGTGCATTAAACATTCTGGTACAAATATCTTTGTTATAATGTGATTTTTGGTTTTCTGGATATATTCCTAGTAGAGGATTTATAGGATCGAATGGCAGATCCATTTTTAAATCTTTAAGTATTCTCCAAACATCTTTCCAAAAGGACCATATTAGTTTGCATTCCCACCAGCAGTGTAGAAGTGTTCCATTTTCTCCAAATCTGCACCAACATCTCTGGTTTTGGGATTTTGTGATGTGGGCTAATCTTACTGGAGTTAGATGATATCTCAAAGTAGTTTTTATTTGCATTTCTCTGATGGTTAAGGATAATGAGCATTTTTTCATGTGTCTGTAGTCTGTGCACCTGTCTTCTTCAGAGAAGTTTCTCTTCAAGTCCCTTGCCCAGGTGGAGATGAAATCACTTGTTCTTTTCTTGCTAATACATTTGAGTTCACTGAGGATTCTGGTTATTAAACCTTTGTTGGAGACATATCCTGCAAATATCTTCACCCATTCTGAGGGCTGTCTGCTTGGTCTACTTACTGTGTTCTTGGCTGTGCAGAGGCTTTTTAGTTTCATCACATCCCAGTAGGGTATTTTTGATACAACTTCAATTGCCTGGGGGGCCCTCCTCAACAAATATTCGCCCAGGTCAATTCCTTCAAGAGTTTTCCCTGCGCTTTCTTATAGTATAAACTAGACCCACACCTTTCATCTTTAACTAAGATAGACTCTCACTGGATTAAAGATTTAAACTTAAGACATGAAACTATAAAAATACTAGAAGTTTGTTGTTGTTGTTATTGTTGTTGTTGTTTAACAGGCTGAAGCTGGGTTTAAAGCCACCAGCCCTGAAGCATGTGGCTGGCTCCCTAAGAACTGAGCTACAGGAGCCCAACCTGTGTTGATCTTTTTAAACTCCTGAACTGATATGTCAATATTTTTGTTGTTTATTTAAGAGAAAGAATTTGTCACCCAGGCTAAAGTGCTCAATCTCCTGTCTCAGCCTGGTGAATAGCTTAGACTATAAACTCAATATATTTTTTTTTTTTTAAACTGGAGTATATGGCCCCATGCTTTTGTGGCAATTATCCCCAATAATCTCAATAATTGCAGGCCTGTTTTAATCTCCATCACTTCAGCTCTTCAGTTAAGATCTCTGATGATGGCCTGACTGTGGTTAAAGAGAAGGTGTAATCTATAGTGCGGGCCTCTCATGGGGTATACAAGGTGGCTGGTACTTTGAAATCACCGTGAATGAGATGCCACCAGACACTGCTGCCAGAATGGCTTGGTCCCAGCCCTTAGGTAAGGTGGGGCCTTGGTTTTTAGCATCACAGCAAGTGTGGCGGTATCAGCCATCTAGCTAAGTCTTGTTTGGTGGGCCTAATCCTCATTGCTACATGTGGATGACAGTGAAAGGTGGCCAAACTCTCTTCCTTTGGTAATCAGATGATCACTTAAGGCCACGGGTTTGAGGTTGCATTGAGCTTTGAGAATGCCATAGTACTGTAGCCTGGGGAACAGAGTGGGGCCTTGTACAGACAGCAAAAAAAAAAAAAAAAAAAAAAAAAGAAAGAAAGAAAGAAAGAAAGAGAACACAGGTCAATTATGGGTTCAGTGAGGGTGATGTGACTCAACAGAGTTCATGTTACTAATGTACATGTCACTGGGGTTTGAACTGAGCATCTTATAAAGCTAGCCTATCCCCCCATACCCACCATAATTTGCCACGTCTGAGATTATAAATCTCACATCTCAAAAGAGCAGCTGAGACCCTTCTGGGAAAGACAGAGAGTAGAGACCACTGTGGCATTGCAGGTTACCAAGTCTCCTGTCTGTAGACAGTCTATGGGAGTATGGAGCCATTAAACACTGCTTATGAGGAAAATAACATGTCAAGGGAAATGAAAACTCTCTTGCTCTTGCAGTGATTTCTGGTCAGATGCTCATTCACAGATTGAGATCTATTATTCAATGTCAGCATGATCCACAAGTTACTCCTGACAACTTTCCAAACTTTCTAGGACACATCGCATTTATGATGATGATGGTGGCAATGATGGCTTAAATGAAGACACTACCCCTGGGGAAGGAAGATAGATGCTGGTCTATACTGTGGAAGCTTAAGATCAGCTTTTGTGAGACCCACTATATTCACCCAAGAAGGGACATATACTAATACTGACATATACAATTTTAATCTTGGAAAAAAATACATACTGCTCTTTATCTTAGATACAGTCAGCAGAAAACCTTCACAGATAAACTATGTGAGATCTTCCACAGAGATCAACTATTTTGGGGGCAGAGGGAGATGATAAACAGTGAGGGTTGAAGATCAGTTAAATGATTTAAAACCAAACCAAACCAAAACTCCTGGTACCTCAATACAAGCATTTCCTTAAAGGTTTGTACGCCCCTAGGTGGAAAGTCAAAGCAGCTTTAAACAATAATACTGTGAGGCCTGATTATGAAAATTGCAGTAAGAGCTATCCCAACACAGGTATAAAATATATTAGCTCTGGTTTATGCCAGTTTGGAGTGTACAGAGATAACCGTGAGCACCACCACCATCCTGTCCAAAAATGTGAATCAAAAAGACAAAATGTAAAAGAAAAGCCCTCAGACTGATGGATGTGACAATACATGACTCGTCAATTGAAAAGAACCCCAAAATTCTGGAAAATAAATTAGAGAGGTTGGTTCTGAGTCCCGCAAGTGGTCCCACCACAGTTGGGTTACAGCTTGGCTTCGCACATTTTAGGGAGGCAGGAATGACATATAAAACCATTAGTCCAAATGAGGAAAGTGTACATGAGTTTGGCCTGGAAAGGCAGGACCTATGTAAGCGGAGGAAGGAGTGGGTTGACAGGTTACAGCTGGCTTTAAAGCTGCTTTGATTCCAGGTAAGAAAATGGTATCACAGATTACTGCAACCTCAGACTCAGGCTGTGGGCATTGAGTCTCTGGAAGCCACTGGGATTACAGGTGCCTGCCACAATGCCAAGGTATTTTTAGAGACAGGGGTCTTGCTCTTGGTCAGGCTGGTCTCCAAACTGTGAGCTTAGGGCAATCCACTCACCTCGGCCTCCCAGAGTGCTAGGACCACAGGTGTGAACTACTGCACCGTCCTACTTGTGGGATTTTTCTTTTATCCTCTGAGATATTCTCAAAGGTTTAGATAAGACAAGAACACACAAGTTAGCGAACCAACAAACAAAAATCACTGAGCCCATTGGCTATCCCTAAAACTTAGATTTTGTGTTTCCTTGCCTCTTCATAAGTGAGCAACATACAAAATTAAAGAATGAACACACACTTTCATAAGGTTTGTATGCAACTCCTTTTATTTATTAACTAGACAAGAGCTTTGCTATTTGTGACCTGAAGCTAATATTCCCATTAACCTTGTGGCCAAAGTGCTTGCCTGTCAGTTGTTAGGGTAAAGCCAGTTTACCACCTACACAGAGGTGCTTACATTCCAAGTAGCATCTACTTAAACACTGGGAACGTGTTCAAGGAATAAATAGATCTACACTTCTGACCATAAAAAGCATTTACTCCCATGGTGTGACTGAAGAAAAGTCCATACTGGCACTTTGGGAAGCCCAAGTGAGAGCTGAAGCCAGAAAAGTGTGGCCTGCAAGATGGAGTCTGAGAAGCTAAGCTGAAGCAGAACAGCTGACCTAGTCTGCATGGCTTTCGTCCAGCCCCTGCCTGGGGTTCTCTAGTTAAGCTTTCACCAGCCCTAGGCAACTTCATGAAGGGAACCCCCTGACCTTTTGCCCCTGTGAAGAGACTGTATTCATTCATCAATAACACTCATAAACACTAAAAAAGTGTTTCCCTCTACAAAGTCCTGGACAAATGCAATCCTCAAGACCTTATACTTCTAGACAAAGGACCCATGTGGAGACTTCCCATGTGGGTCTTTCCCTCTGCCAGAAGGTCTGTCCAAAATCTCTGGTGTTTTTTAACATTTTCTGTCTAATAAAATCCTATCTTACCACTGATCTGTTGTCTAGGTTCATTCTTTGAACCCCTGAGACCAAGGATCTACTGAAGAAAGAAATTCTGGTAACACTAGGATTACAGACATGAGTCAAGGTGCCTAGATTCTTATGGAAATTTTTAAACACAGGTAAGACCTTATTTCTTCTAGTATCATTTTTTCTGAATTTGAATTAATTTATATTAAGATTATACACATACACATATCTCTCTCTCTCTCTCTCTCTATATATATATATATATATATATATAGTTGTTGTTGTTTTTGTTGAGACAGAGTGTTACTTTGTGCCCCTCCATAGAGAGCCATGGCATCACAGCTCACAGCAACCTCAAACTCTTGGGCTCAAGTGATTCTGTTGCCTCAACCTCCCAAGTAGCTGTGATTACAGATGCCTGCTACAATGCCCAAATATTTTTATAGGCAGGATCTCACTCTGGCTCAGGCCTGTCTGTAACCTATCAGCTCAGGCAATACAACCCCATTGGCCACGCAGAGTGCAAGGCTTAAAGGCGTGAGCCACCATGCCCAGCTAAAATGCTAATCTTAATGTTTCTGTCAAAGGCTCCTTAAAAAATCTTGGTTTTTGCCATAGCTCATTATCCAGCCCATTTAATCCCACAAGTAAGAGTTGGAGTAAGGTATCTTTTTACGTACTCCTATGTACATAGATCTACATGGGAACTTCTTGTGTTTAGGTCATCTCCAATTTGATAGGTGGAAAAGGCAGATAGGAACCAGTGGGGATGTTGGGTGAGGAAGCAGATAGTTTATGGAACAACTGTCCCTAGAGCTCCACTTAAACTAGGATGTGTTGAAAAATTAACACAACTTTTCTGACAAGTAACTGTCTACCCATCCATTTTCAATCCATAGCCTGTCATGAAGAACTGAATGAAAGGGAATGTACTGACACCTGGCATGGTCTATGTTAGGCTGTGACACATTAGGAAAAAATGATATCCCCTAATAAGCCAATACACTGATCTGACATTACAAACTAGTTATTTACTAAAGTGAACTATTAAAACATTTTTAAAAAACTACATACATCTTAGTGGATATATCCACAGATTAGGAATATGTTAAAAACACCGTATCTGACAAAGGATTGTCATCTAGAATACATACAGAATTCGTTACAATGCAGCAGCAATTAATCTAATTAAAAAATAGAGAAGGCAGTGCCCATAACTCAGTGGTCAGGGTGCTGGCTACATACATCGAGGTTGGCGAGTTCCAACCCATCCCAGGACAGCTAAAACAATAATGACAAATGCAACAACATGAAAGATAGGCCAGCGTTGTGGTGGGTGACTGTAGTCACACCTATTCCGGAGGCTGAGGCAAGAGGATCACTTGAACCCAAGAGTTTGAGTCACTGTGAGTTGTGATGCCACAACTCTCTACCCAGGAAACAGCTTGAGACTCTGTCTCCGGAAAAAACAAAAGAAAACAAACAACAACAGCGACAACAACAAAACATTGGCAAAATAGGCTCAGTGCCCATAGAACAGTGGTTATGACACCAGCTATATGTGGATTCCAACCCGGCCAGGGTCAGCTAAACAACAATGATAACTGCAATAAGAAAATACCCAGGTATTGTGGTGGGCACTTGTAGTCCCAGCTTCTTGGGAGTCTGAGGCCAGAGAGTCACTTAAGCCCATGAGTTTGAGGTTGTTGTGAGCTGTGACACCACAGCATTCTATCGAGGGCAACATAGTAAGATCCTGTCTCAAAAAACAAACAAACAAACAAAAAGAACAAAGAAAGAAAGAAACAAAACATAGTAAAAATATTTGAAGAGTAATTTCACAAAAGATGGATCAATGGCCAATAACCCATGAAAAAATTTTGCTCAATATCATTAGTCAAAGAAATGCTCATTTAACCCACAATGAGAAATTACATATGTATCCGTCAAAAAGGCTAAAATTAAGTTGACAGAACATAATAAATGATAGCAACGAAAACTCTTACACATTGTTGGTGGAATGCAGTCTGATAATTTCTTATAAAACTAAATGTTTAACTACCCTATAACCCAATAATTCCATGTCTATATACTGACCCCAAGTAAATAAAAACCTATGCTAACAAAGGACTTATATAGGTCTTTACATAATAACATCTTATTCACAATAACTCCACACCTGAAACAGCCCATGCAGCCAGTAACAGGAAAATGTTTAAGCACATTGTGGTACACTCATACAAGGGAATACCATTCTGTGGCAAAAAGATGCAATGGACATATGCAGCAACACCAGCAAATCTCAAAAGCATTATGCCTAACAAAAAGAGCCAGAGACAAGAGACAACACACTTCATGATTCCATTTATATAAATTCAAAAGTAGGTAAAAGCAGGCCAGGTACCGTGGTTCATGCCTGTAATCTCAGCACTGAGGAGGTCAAGTTGGGTGGATTGTCTGACTTTACCGGTTCGAGACCAGCCTGAGCCAGAGAGAGACCCCTGTCTCTAATAATAGGCAGGCGTTGTAGCGGGTGCTTGTCGTCCTAGCTACTCAGAAGGCTGAGGCAAGAGAATTGCTTAAGCCCAGGAGTTTTAGGTTGCTATGAGTTGAGATGCCATGGCACTCTATCAAGGGGGAAAAAGTGAGACTCTCTCAAGTAGAAGAAGCAAACAACAACAACAACAAAAGTAGGTAAGAACTAATATATGGGGATAGTGATTTACCTCTATGGGGATCCGGGATGGGGACCAACTGGACAGCGGCATCCTGAGGTTATGGTAGGATAGTAGGAGTCTACAATAGTGTAGGTGAACTCAAAATCCAGTAAATATATACTGTATAAATTTTATAATTTAAAAAATTAGACAAGTTTGGACTTAAGCTAATTTTCTCTGTAGCACATTAAAAAAAGGGTTAAGAATCAATGGAACAAATGTTCAAATGGTAGAATATGGTGATGAGTATTTAGCTCTTAAATTCTTTCAACCTTTCTGTTCCATTTGGAAATTTTGTAATAAAATATCAGGAGGGAAGACAAATGAACTGGGGTCAGCATCACAAGAGAACACACAGACACAACAGCTCCAGGCAGTGGTTGCCCCAGGTTTTGGCAGGGGGAACAACCTACCTTATCCTTATAAGTATCAGGCAATGACTTGGCTATCTCTGTGTCTTCAGGAAAGTTAAATTAAAATCCCAGGATGTCTCCCTGTCCATAGCCCGAAGACCAATGTTCCCCAATGAACTGGTGAAACTTGGTTTCCTTTTTGCTCTGCCAGGAATAGCTAAATTTATCATAACCGAAGGGAGCTTTAAGATTACCTTTCTTAATAAAAAGACATATAGGAAGTCAGGAATACAGGCAATTCTGGCTTTCTGGAAAAAAAAAAAGATTCTACTTCTTTATTATTTATTGTCCATTTTTTAAAGTTGCTTACAAATGGTTTTTTATAAGCAATGAATTGCAAAAATATTCCAAGAACTGAAAACAAATTAAACCCGTGGGAACTGAATTTTATGCACACAGTCTAATAAACCAAATAATCTTTAAGAATTAGCTAGATGGCTGACTCCACTGCACTTGGTAACATCACGGCCCCAATGTACCTAAGGGCTTGGACCAACCCAGTCTATCAGCAGTGTCTGGTGACATCTCATCCATGGTGATTTCAAAGTACCAGGCACCTTTCTGTACCCATGTGTTGAGAGGCCCACAGCATAGATTACCCCTTCTCTCCAGCCACAGGCCATCATGAGAGATCTTAACTGAGGAGCTGAAGTGATGGAGATTAAAACAGGCCTACAATTATTGAGATTAGTGGAGACAACTGTCACAAAAACATGGGACCTAATAATCCAGTAAGACAAAACAAAAATATGCTGAGCTTACAGTCCTAGCTATTCATGAAGTTGAGATAGGGGATAGAGCACTCCAGCACAGGTGACAGAAACTCAGTCTCTGAAATAAATAAACAATACTAAATATTGACATATCAGTTCAGGAGTTGATAAATCTCAACACAGGTTGGGCGCTCATATCTCAGTGCTTAGGGAGCCAGCCACATGCTCCAGGGCTAGTGGGTTTGAACCCAGCCCGGGCCTGTTAAACAACAATAAAACAAAAATAGCCAAGTATGGTGGTGGACAGACGAAGTTGGTAGATTGCTTGAGCTCATGAGTTTTAAACTAGTCTGAGCAAAAGCAAGACCCCCATCTCTGCTAAAAACAGAAATCCTGAAACAAGAGGATTGCTTGAACCCAAGAGTTGGAGATTGTTGTGAGCTATGATGCCATGGCATTCTACAATGGGATACAGCTTGAGGGAGACTCAAAAAAAAAAAATGTTGAAAGACAATATGCAACTCCCTGATTTAGTTTGTGAAAACTATAAAAGTTTACAATTAGCTATATCTCATACTCAAAGATGTAATACTGACCAGGCACAGTGGCTCATATTTATAATTGCAGCACTTTGGAAGGCTGAAGAGGGAGTATCTCTTAATTCCTGTAGTTTGAGATCAGCCTGAGCAACATAGAAGGAGCCAGACTTAATAAAATAAAATAAAATAAAATAAAATAAAATAAAATAAAATAAAATAAAATAAAATAAAATAAATAAAATAAATAAAATAAAATAAATAAATAAAATAAAATAAAATAAAATAAAATAAAATAAAATAAAATAGCCAGGCATGATGGCACGCATCTGTAGTTCCAACTACTTGAGAGGCTGAGGCAGGTGGTTTGCTTGAGCTCAGGAGTTTGAGATTGCAGTGAGCTATGATGATGCCACTGCACTCAAGCCCAGGCAAGAGAGAGACCAACTTTCATTACCACGAAAAAGAATAAAAAGATTTAACATTAAATTGTCTTCATTTTTTAAAAAATTGAGACAGAGTCTCACTTTGTCACTCTTGGTAGAGTGCTGTCGCATCATAGCTCACAGCAATCTCAAACTCAAGCAATTAACTTGCCTCATCATCCCTAGTAGCTGGGACTACAGCCACCGACCTCAACAGCCACCGACCTCAACACCTAGCTATTTTTGTTTGTTTGTTTGTTTTGTTTACCAGGCATAGGCAGTGTTCATACATAACAGCCCCAGAGTATTTGGGCAGCGCCCTAAACACTGAGGTATGGGGGCCCAGCCTATCCTCTTTTTCTTTCTTTTTTTTTTGAAACAGAGTGTCACTATGTTGCCCTCAAAGCATAAAAGATAAGAAACTTTTTTTTTTTTTTACACAGTCTTTCACTTTGTTCCCCTCAATACAGTGCCATGGTGTCATAGTTCGCATCAACTTTAACCTTTTGGGCTCAAGCAATTCTCTTGTCTCAGTCTCCCGAGTAGCTGGGACTACAGGTGCCCACCACAGCACCTCACTATTTTCCAGATGAGGTCTCCCTCTGCCTCAGGCTGGTCTCGCACCTGGGAGCTCAGGCAATCCCCTTGCCTAAGCCTCTCAAGTAATAGGATTACAGGCACAAAAGTATAAGGCACTTCTGAACAACTTTGCAGCAGACCATTGTGAAGTGAGAGCTCAGCCTGGAACAATCAGTAAGCATGAGAAACACCTGTGACCTTGGTGATTACTCTCCTTAACACAAGAGCAGGAGAACCTGAGAGACGCACACTGTACTAGTGCTACAAGCAGTGTCCCACACCTGTGGTGTACAGAGCCACTGGACATCACATAGGAAAGCCTTGTGGGAAGGCGGCTGCGGGTTCTGCTGCGCCTCCGCCTCCAGCTCCTCCCCTTGGCTCATCTTCTGGCTTGGAGGACGCCTGCTTGGCTTACCCCTGGTGAGGAGACTGCTGTGCCTTAGGGACACTTTGGTGTCTGGGGTTCCTCCTACAAAGACTCTTTCTCTTTCCCTTTCTCTCGCTCTCCCTAGGTAAGACAGCAGCACAGCGGTCCATGTCTGGACAGTAGATGCGAAGGCCGGAGATAAGCTAGTCCTGGTGTTTGCGCCTCTGGGAAGTGGCCCAGATGGAACTGTAGACAGCCACTGGCACAACTTCTTTTTTAAAGGTTGGGCATAACAGTCTTAATGAGTAGATTTTTAGTTTAGATACTACCATCAACTATTACTTGTAAGTTATTGTACAACTTCTGTTGTATTTTAGATAACAGAACTATGTTAATTTCACAATTCAATAATTGTTCTCTCCTTTTTATGACAGAAAACTCTGAGTACCTTGAAATATGCTCACAGAGTAAAGAACATAATGAATAAGCCTGAAGTTAATCAGAAACTCACCAAAAAAGCTCTTATTAAGGTAATTGTGAATTTTTGTGATGCAATGCAAACTTCTTTGACAAATGTTAAAACAAAGAACTAAAACAAATAATTGTTTTTTTTCTTTGTTTGTTT
>CAUYPK010004290.1:0-24947 GCA_963574355.1 Loris lydekkerianus | reverse complement strand
CCCACCAGGAATAACGGCCAAAGTAACCTGAGATGACTTTGCCAGTTTTTTTATGTCATCAGATGTGTGAGCTCTGAACATATCCCAAACCAGCAACAATGGTTTTTTCTTCAAGGCTGCTCCTGGTCGTGCGTTCCAAATTTCTTCTAGCCATTTTTTTGTTCCGTCCTCATCCATCCAGCCTTTTTCATGTACGCGCACTGTAATTCCTGGTGGGAATTTGACCTTTTTAGGCCAAGTCTTCCTTTTAAAAATAATGACAGGTCTCAGCTTAGTTCCATTAGCTAAACATGTAAATGGTTAAAAATCCTGAATCCTTATACTCCAAAACCCCTGATTATAAGGATTCAGGATTTATAAACATTTATTTACAAGATTTTACTGCCTTAAATGGGGTTTTCACTTAAATAAATGTGCCGTTAAATATTGTGGGTTAAATAGTTCAGTGGAATACAGTTCAGTTCAGCCGCCTACCTCTTCAGCTCAGCCGCGACTTGTGGACTGAGCTGAAGCAGCGCCCCCTCAAGCAGATGGCAGAAGATGACTACGTGCATTTGATTAGGTGTGCGTGCACCGAATCAAATAACCTGTATGACCCGAGTATAAGCCGAGTTCGGGTTTTTCGGCACAAATTTTGTGCCAAAAAAACTTGGCTTATACTCGAGTATATACGGTACCTCACATGGCAAAAAGCACTTTACAGATGTGATTAACGCTTTTGAGATGGGGAATTATTCTGGATTCTTCGGGTGGGCTCAGTATTAATCGCAAGGGTCCTTACAAGTGAAAGAGGGAAGCAGGAGTGTCAAAGAAAAAGTTGAAAACTACACTGCTAGCTTTGAAGACAGAGAAAGGGGAATCTGTGCCAATGAACACAGGTGGCTTCTAGAAACTGGAAAAGCCAAGGAAACAGATTCTCTCTTACAGCCTCCAAAAGGAACGCAGCCCTGCCAACACCTTGATGTTAGCCTGATGAGACCCATTTCAGATTCCTGATCTCCAGAATTGTAAGGGAATAGATTTGTGTTGCCTTAAGCCACTAACTTTGTAGCAAATGTTATAGCAGCAATAGAAAGCTAATAAACAAGAAAACCTGCCTCTGTGCACTCTCCAGGAGACCATCACCATCACCCAGACTTGCCAGAGCTAGAGCACAAGCTGTAGTCGGGGAAGCACCCAGGGCCCCAGCAACTGTGCTCCTGTGGTCTGTCCATCCACACTATTCCTACAGCAGTTATGGCAGCTCTTCTTCATGATCCTCCAAGTTTGAATCAGAATTCTGCCCATTGCCCATCACCTTCAAATTACCAAACCAACACACAGCATCTTTCTCATTCACTGTTCTATGTCAAGCATGCAGTAGATGCCAATAAATATCAGGTAAGTGTGAGAATAAATGCCGCGAGGAATTAGCAGATGACTTTCGCAGCTCTTGATGATTTATTGAAAATCTCCTGCGAGAAACATGCCAGGCTGAGTTACACACAGTAAACATTTCAAACAAAATAGCGAATGGATACAAAAAAGCATTTAGTGCCTTGCCCGCTCGCAGTTTTGTCAAATGCAAAGACAATCTGTGTGATTCTCCTTAGTTGGCTGATTCTTTTGATTCCTTCTGCTGTGCATGTTTCCTTTGTGTGTGTGTTTGCCGAGGGGTTTTCTGACAGTGCAACATGTGCGTACTCCTCCAGGCAGCTGCTTCATCCAGCTTATTAAAATTTCACTCATTTGTTAGAAAAGTGGCATGATTTTATAAGCAAGGATGTTCAGTGGGACTAGAATGAAGCAACCAAACTCACATTTTAGTGACCTGAATATAGTTTGATTCATTCATATTTATTCTAACCCTACTATTGACTAACAGTTTTGGAAAGAATTAGAATTTGTACTACCATCAGACAACATTTTTGGATGTGAGATAGGTAAAAATCCCACTTCAAAAATAAACATATCTCATTTAACATCAATAACGTGTTGCTGAAAAACAAAAGTTCCACCCCCAAAAACCAATCATTATTTTAAGTGAGAATAATGTTATCTATAACCACCCAAAACTGTAAGGTAATTTCCTAACACATAATTCAAACATGGCAAAATGGCTATATGTGTAACAATAATTATATTTGCATGTAAAATGCTTAAAACATTACTCTCTAATCAAACAAAATTACAAAGTTTAAATGAAAATGGATCTAACACGTAATTGAAAAACCTAAGCCTTTAAAGCTTCTGGAAGAAAACATAGAAGAAAATATTTGTGATTTTGGATTAAGTAAAGGTTTCCTAGATATGATAACAAAAACACAATCTATAAAAGAAAACACATCACTACATTGGATTTCATCAAAATTAAGAACTTCTCTTCTAAAGATACTATTAAAACAATGAAGTGCAAAATGACAGAGAAAATATTTACAAATCATATATTTAATAAAGGACTTGATTTTGGGATATATAGAGAACTTTCAAAATTCAATATTAGAAAATAAATGATCTAATAAAAAATGTGCAAAAGATTCTAAACAGACATGATCAAAAAGGATGTATAGATGAAAATAAATACACAAGAAGATGCTCATCGTCACCGGTCATCAGGGAAATATACTATATTCCGTAACATTTTAAAAATGCTGACCTTGCACTCCTGCATTCTAGCCCAATAGACAAGTCGATTACCTCTCAAAGAAAAAAAAAAAAAATAATAATCCTAGCACTCTGGGAGGCCTAAGTGGGTGGATCACTTGAGCTCAGGAGTTTGAAACCAGCCTGAGCAAGGCAAGATCCCATCTCTACTAAAAACAGAACAACTAGCTGGGCATCATGGCAGGTGCCTGTAGTCCCAGCTACTCAGGAGGCTGAAGCAAGAAGATCACTCGAGCACAAGAGTTTGAGGTTGCTATGAATTATGATGAGAACACAGCACGCTACCCAGGGGGAGGTAATTACAATTTTTCACAAAAAAAAAAAAAAAAAAAAAAAGAAAGAAAGAAAGAAAGAAAAAAGAAAAAAAGCAACTTCACCATATCAAGTGCTAATGAGGACCCAGAGCAGCAGGAGCTCTCGTTCATTGCTGGTGGGAATAGAAAACAGCGCAGCCACTTTGGAAGGCGGTTCGGCAGCCTCACTGTTAAACACACAGTAATCACATAACCAAGCAATCCCTCTCCTAGAGAGTTATCCAAAAGAAATAAAAATTTACATTCACACTAAAACCTGTACGTACATACAAGGTAGTTTTATTCACAAGAACCAAAATCTGGGATCAATACAAATGTTCCTCCACTAGAGAATGGATGAATGGACCGGGGTCTACCCACACAAGAGAGTTAGTATTAATAACAGAAAAAAGGACAAAGCTTGATATTCTCATCAACATGAATACATCTCAAACGCGCCCTGCTAAGTGAAACAAATCAGACCCAAACGGCTACCTACGGCGTGATTCCATTTATATATCATTCTGAAAAGTAAAACGATATGAAAAGAAAATAGATCAGAGAACAAAGGACAGCCAGGGGCTGGGGGTGGAAGAGGAGGTGACCCCAAAGGGGCATAAGGAAGATTGTGGAGTGATAGAAATATTCTACATCTTGTTTACAATGGTGATTACATGGTAGTCAAGACTTACAGAAAGATACTTTTTAAAAGGGCGAATTTCACTGAAAGGGAATTATATATTAATAACCAACATCTACAAAGCAAATAGAAGCCAGTTGCTTTGTCTGCAGTAGCATGTATAGTTCCCGTGACCCTGGTGGTGACTCATCTTTCTTTTCCAAATTATCTGCGCATGATTCTGACACTCTGCCGCCTGTATTTAGACAAGAAGTTAAGACTTTCTGCGTGTTGTTTTGTTAAATGTGGAACTGAGGTTTGGGTATGTAAATATCATTCTTTTCTGTGTAAACATCAGTCAAAAATACATTGAAAGATACATATGTTCAATAAAGTTTGGGTATTAAACTTCAGAGGGATTGTACTGGGGAAACAAACCAGAGACGCACTCTGCAGGGTTTGCCAGGATCATGATCCTGCTGAACTCTATTTTTGTATCCTGGCTGACAGCCCACACCATCACTGTTAAACTGACAAGTAGACAACAAATCCTGTTGACTAAAAAGTCCTCTGTATTTAGCATATCTTTTTTCAGTCACTGACAACTAACTAGCAAAAATAGAGAAATCCAAAGGAGCTGAATAATTTAAAGAATAAAGATGATTTAATGTTAATATTAATTTATCTATCCAGTACCTAGGTTATGTTGTTTTTTATGTCCACAGAATATTTACAAACATTGATATTTTGGTCTATGAACCATTCCAAAATGTACAAACAGGATAAACTATATTCTCTGATTATAATTCATTGCTACTATAAATAGATAATGGGAGAATAACCAAAAACTTCCAACTACTTGGAATAAAAATTGCAATTACAGAATGTTTGCAGAATTTTAATTTTGTGAATACCGCATGTTGAGAATGATAAGATGTAGCCAAAGCTGTACTTGGAAGGAAACACATAGACTTAAATTTCTCAGTTACCCAATGAGAAAAGATGAGAAGGAGCAATGAGTTAAGCGATCCACTGAATATGTCTGGCACATAGTAAGCAATTAATAAACATTTAGGGAGTGAAGGAATTAGAGAAAACAACAACAAAATTAGGAAAACTAGGATAAAGACAAACATTGAAAAAGTGTAATTACCAAGTTTGAAAACAAAAATTAAGTCATCTGGCTACATAGGAGGAGAGGGGCAATTAAATAGATTATCCACTAGGTGGTCAATTCAAAGGAGAAAGAGAGAGCATAATAAAAAATAGAGTAAGAATGGAAATGCAGCCACAAATATAGATGAACCTTAAAGAATTAAAAATGAATACTTTCTATATTATGTTATACATCGGATAATCTGGAAGAAATGAGAGCTTTTCTAAGAAAATATGAATTATTAAAAGCATACAAGAGGCCAGGCAGGGTGGCTCACACCTGTAATCCAAGAAATTTTGGAGGTCAAGGTGGAAGGATTACTTGAGGCATGGAGCTCAAGACCAGCTTGGGTAACATTGCAAGACCTTATCTCTACAAAAAATTAAAAATATTAGCCACTTGTGGTGGTGTGCACCTATAATCTCAGCTACTTGGGAGGCTGAGGCAGGAGGATTGCCTGGGTCCAAGAGGTTAAAGCTGCAGTGAGGTATGATCTCGCCTTTGTACTCCAATCTGGGTGACAGAGCAAGAGATACCTCATGTCTAAAAAAAAAAAAAGAGTACAAGAGGAAGTATAAAACCAGGATATAGTCAGGCAAAGGTAGAAAGTGTGGATTTTGGAATCAGACCCTCATTTCAGGTCACAGCTCTTCCTGGTCATAGCTCCCCTTTAGGAACCCAATCAAACTACTTAACCTCTCTTACCCTCAGTTTCCTTATCTGTAAAGTGGCACAAACAATAAAACCTACCCCAACAGGATATTATAAGGATTTAAATAGACATATATAAACAGTGTATGTGATGCACTATTGTCAGTCAGCCTGGATAGAGTGCCATGGCATCATAGCTCACAGCAACCTCAAACTCTTGGGCCTAAGTGATTGTCTTGCCTCAGCCTCTTGAATAACTGAGACTGTAGATGCCCACCACAATGCTTGGCTACTTTCTCTATTTTTAGTAGAGACAGGGTCTCGCTCTTTCTCAGGCTGGTCTTGAATTTCTGAGTTCAAGCAATTCACCTGCCTCAGCCTCCCAGAGTGCTGGGATTACAAGCATGATCCACTACGCCCAGCCATGATTGCTAAAATTTTAAATGGCCGTGGAAGAAATTGAGAATATGATCGAAGAGCTATCCCTCATTAGAACACTGGAAGCAAAAGGTTTTCCTGCTTCCACTGCTATTAGAACTGCTTTAGAACTTAGGAAAAAAAAAAAAAAGAAACGCATCTCATATCTTAGTAGGAAACAAGCACATCCCTGTACTATAAGGTGATACAGGCCTTACAAAGATAACACAAGAAAAAGAGTGCAGACTATCTTAGAAAGACAGATATAGGACGGCACCTGTGGCTCAAAGGAGTAGGGCACCGGTTCCATATGCCGGAAGTGGTGGGTTCAAACACAGCCCCGTCAAAAATTGCAAAAAAAAAAAAACGTAAAAAAGAAAAAGAAATACAGATATAAGTTCTCCAAATAAAATATTAGGATGCAACTTCATTGGTATTATATATGTATCAAATTATTATAGTATTTGTTTATTGTGTTTCTGATTATGCAGTGCATTAGTTTTCTATTGCTGCTGTAACAAAGTACTACAAACTTGGCGGCTAAAAACACACAACTTGGTTCTCTGGGGTCCAGAAACCTGAAATTAGTTTCACTGGGCCCAAATCAAGCTGTCTGCAGGCTGTGCTTCTTCTGGAGACTCTAGGGGAGAATACATTTCTTTGCCTTTTCCGATTTCTAGAACTGTATTCCTGCGTGTTATTAGCTTCCTGCTTTCTATCTTGGCTTATGGCACCTTCAAAGTCCAAATAATCTTCAAAAGCATGTCTCTCTGCTGAGGTCATCACATCAACTTTTCTCCGGGTGAATCTTCCTCCCTCTGCCTCTCTTGTATAAGGACAAATGTGATTGCATTTAGGGTCTATCTGAATAATCTGGGATAATCTACCCATTTCTTGACTGTTAACTTAATCACCTTTGTAAACACCTTTTTTTTTTTTTTGCCACATATAGTAACGTTGCTTCTTAGGATATGGATATCTTTTATGGGAACATGTTTAAGCCTACCACAGTCAGGCCTTTAGCCCCCAAAGATTCACGTCCATCCCACATGCAAAATACGTCCACCTCATCCCAACATCCCCAGAATTTCAACCGATTATAGCATCAACTCAAGTCTAAAATCTCATCAGCTAAAGCAGGTATGAGTGAGACTGTGGGTATAATCCATCCTGGGGCAAAATTCCTCTCCGTCCCATGTACCAGTGAAAATAGAAAACAAATGATCTGCTCTCAAAATACAATGAATGATATAGACATAGAATAATAGTTATATTCTAGAGGGAGAAAATGGAAGGAATAAAGGGGTCACTGTCCCAAGAAGTTTTAAAATCTAGTAGAGCAAATTCCATTAGGTTTCAAGGCTTGGGAAAAACTTCTGTGGCTCAAGATTCTGTCCCCTGGACTCAGGCTTTGGCTTCTGCCTTTGCTTTTGGCCTGAGGGTCTCCCCTCTAAATTGTCCTTTCAAGAGAAAAGACAATGCATGTTTTATTAGCCTTTTTCCTGCCTATACAATTTTGGGAATCTGACAACCTTCCTTTATTTAGTCCTCCCTCTGTCCCTTTCAATCCACCTTGGCAGTGTTTCTGCTGGACTAACATCCTCAGAAACCTTGTGGGTCTCCCATGTATTTCATAGATACTTATGTCACTAGACAAGAGGGCCCTCCACGGGTTCTTCCTGGGTAATTCCACACCTATTCCTGGCTTCTGTAGAGATGACTGAATGGATCCATGCCTTTAATTTCTTCCACTCTAGAGGAAGGTTGTCCTGCCACACTCTTGGCCTTGTCTCCAGAGCATAATTTCCTAACAGTGAATCTTTTAATATTAGTATTTTTTGCAATCTGGATAGGCTGAGAATTTCCCAAATCATCAAGTGCTGGTTCCTTCTTGCTTAACAGTCCTTTACTTGTGTCTTTCCTCTTAACATTTCACACAAGCAATAAGAAGAAACCAAGCTGTACCTTCAACACTTTGCTTGGAAATCTCCTCAGCTAACTAGCCAAGTTTATTGCTTACAAGTTGTGCTTTCCCCACAACTATAGGACATAGTTTAGCTAGGCTTTCTGCCACTATGCAACAAGGATTGCTTTTCCTCTAGTTTCCAATAATACGTTCCTCATTTCCTTCTGAGTCCTTGCCAGCAGCACCTTTAACATTCATATCTCTACCAATATTCTGTTTATGATATGTGTATACTATAAGAAGATACCATGCTCCTCACTTCCTCCTGAACCCCTCCTGGCAGTCTATAATATACATATTTTTACTAACAGTCTGTTCAAGGAAATCTAGGCTTTTTCCTGTTATGTGCCTTAATTCTACCAGACTATTACTCACTATTCAATTCCAAAGTCACTTCCACAGTTATAGGTATTCGTTACAGCAGTACCTCACTTCCAGGTACCAAAATCTGTATAAGCCAGAAAGGCACCAGAGAAACAGGATTAGTAAATATATAGATATAGATATATGGATTTATTGCAAGGAATTGGCTTATGTAGTTGTGGGAACTGGCCAGGCAAGTCTGAAGCCTTATAGGGAAGGCCATTAAGAAGGGCAGGATGCAATTGTTAGGCACAAGATGAAGCTTTAGTCCACAGGCAGAATTTCTTTTTCTTCAAAGAAACTTCACTTTTGCTCTTAAGGCAGCAGTTCTCAACCTGTGGGTCACGGCCCACAGGGACTGTATTAAAGGCCTGCGGCATTAGGAAGGTTGAGAACCACTGCTCTGATGGCCTTTCATATGATTGAATCAGGCCCACTTAGATTATCAATGATAATCTCCTTTACTTAAAGACAGCTGATTACAGAAGCTGATCATACATAAAAAGCATTTTCTGGTGGTGCCTGTGCCTCAAAGGAGTGGGGCACCTGCCCCATATGCCAGAGATGGCGGGTTCAAACCCAGCCCCAGCCAAAAACTGCAAAAAAAAAAAAAAAAAAAAAATTTCCTAGCAACACCTAGATTAGTATTTGATTGAGTAACTGGAGACTATAACTTAACCCAGTTAATGTTCATATCAGGGTAATGTTGGCATGTAAAACTGACCATCATGCATAATAAAGAGATGGTTAATACAAAATATTTAGATGACCCGGGAATATAAAATAATGTAATGGAAACTAATAGGAGACCTACAACCCAGAGATACCATTGCTAATCTCTCTGTGAATACCCTGTAGACTTAATTCTATCTTAGAAAGACAGATATAGGACGGCACCTGTGGCTCAAAGGAGTAGGGCACCAGTTCCATATGCCGGAAGTGGTGGGTTCAAACACAGCCCCGTCAGAAATGTACGTAGACTCTCAAATACTCCTGGGCACACACTCTTGTCCACACTCACATTTTAAAATGAGACGATAGTATACATTTTGTTAATAATCTTTACAAAAGGAAATAACTACATATATTTTTAATTTTAGAAGTAATACGTGTTCACACCCAAACTCCTTTTATGAGGCCAGCATTATCCTGACAAAGCCAGGTGAGGATACTACAAGAAAAGATAATCACCGTTCAATAGCCCTGAATAACCCAGATGCAAAAATCTTTGACAAAATATTAGCAAAACAAATTTAACAACACATTGAAAGGATCATGCACCATAATCAAAGGAATATATCCTTGAGATACAAGGATGGTTCAACACAGACAAATAAATAACAGAATGAAGGATAAAAATCATAGGATCATCTCAATAGATGCAGAAAAGATATATGACAAATTCAACATACATTCATGGTAAAAATTTTTAAACAAATTAGGTATGTAAGGAATGTAACTCAACACAATGAAGGCTATATATTGACAAGCTCCCAGCTAACATCCCATGCAATCGAAAAAAAGTTGAAAACTTCTCCTCTGGAAGTTCTAGCCAGAGTGATTAGGCAAGAAGAAAAAATATATCCAAATTGGAAAGAAAGATGTAAACTTGTCTCCACAGATGAGAGAATCTTATATATAGAAAATGCTATAGATTCTATCATAAAACTATTAAAACTAATGAATGAATTCAGTAAAATTGCAAGATACACATACAAAATCAACATACGAAAATAAGTAGCACTTGTGTCTACACCCATAAGCCATCTGAAAAAGAATTCAAAACAATCCCATTTACTAGTGCATTAAAAAATAAAATATTTATGAATAAATTTAAGCAAGGAGGTGAAAGATCTGCACACCAAAAACTGTGAAACATAGATGAAAATTGTCTGTTGTTCAAGTCACCTGTTCTGCCTTCTTCATGGCAGCCCTCCAGCTGAACACAGGCAGATGTCATTTTAAATTTGAGTGGTGTTACACGGAGCTGCCTCTTACCGCTATTTCTATAAATTTCTTTTTCTTCCTTTATTTTTGTGGAGAAATGAATAAAATTTGTTTTTTATCTGAGATAATTATTAAGTATGCCTGTTGGCTCTAGCACACTGCAGGAGGGCGAGGGTTCAACACTCTAAAGATGCAGTTCACCATCACTTACTTCTCAGATAAGGAAGTTGTATCTAACACTTTCAACTGTCAGCTTTAAATAACCCATCCACTCCGCTGAATCAGACAACTCCTGGGGTATGTGTTTTATAGCTACATCATCCTGATGAGCCTCAGCAACAGAGTTCTTGATGTTAGACCCATGACAGTGGTCTTTCATGGAAGGAGCAGTCCCCTGGCTGCAGTGCCTCTAACAATCCTTCAAGCTGAGATCATCTTGACCAGGTAGCATGGCAAATATTTCTGGGGGCCCCCAGGTATTTGCTAATAAAAGATCTTGAAAAGATTTAAAGATTTTTTCTTTTGGAAAAAAAAAGTAAAACAAGACCAAAAGAAACAAAAACAAGTGGTAATACAAGTTTCTTATGTGGCACTCGGAAGGATTTAAAGAAGAAAGTAATTATTAGTGGAAGTCCCATCACTCAGAGAGAAATCACCAACAGTGATACACATTTTGGTGTATTTAAATTTTTTTTTTTTTTTTTGCAGAGAGATATGGACAGAAATATGCCTCTAGTAGTCCCCCTGACCCATGAGGTGTCAGTTATCTGTGGTCATCTAGTCTGAAAATGGGTGAATAGAATACAATAAGGTATTTTGAGACAGAGACCATATTCACATCACTTTTATTATAGTGTATTGTTATAATTGTTCTAGTTCATTGTTAGTTATTATTGCTAGTCTTACTATGACTAATTTATAAATTAAACTTTATCATAGGTATGTATGTATAAGAAAAATTATATATAGGGTTTGGTATGATCAATGGTTTCAAGTATCCACTGAGGGTCTTGGAATGTATTCCTCACAATAATGGGGGACTACTGTATGTAGATATACACATTTAATTATAATACCTGCATGAATTTTATTCTAAGGATGTACCTTAGGTTCATTTAATTTATTTAGATATACTATAATTTATTTAACTGATATTTTCTATTGACCCTTGCATTAATCAGAACTCTTTCTATTGCAAATGACAAAACCAACTTTAAACTAACTTGTGAGAGACAAAGGAATATAGTGGGCTTAAGTACCTGTAAGGCACAGCTGGAACAAGGAATCAGGTGTCAGATTTCTGTTTCTAAGGCCTTTGTAAGCTCAATCCATATGCTCTCTGCAGGATGGCTACCTGGAATCTAGATTCATTTTCGGTAGGTTTAACAATCTGTGGCAGAGATGGTGATTAATCTACTCAATATCCTAATAGAACCCCGATTTTATTTTGGAAATCAATGTGCCCAGGTAAAAACTATATTTCTGAGACTTTCTTGCAAGGTAGGGCTCAGTTCTAGCCAAAAATAAAAGTCATCATACAGGGTTATAGTCAAAGGTTTTAAAGGGTGTGGACTCAATATGCATCATTCTGTCCTTTCCATTTTCCTGCCTGAGACATGAATGTGACTGCTGGAACTACAGCAGCCATCTTGTGACTACGAGGCGAGAAGCTATATGCTAAGGAAAGGACAATCACAGGTCATTGAGGATACTGTCAAACTGTCGTACCATTCTGGACTGCCTATCTCAGGCTTCTTTTACTTGATAAAATAAGCCCCTCTCTTGATTATGTCAAAGTTACTTGCGTTTTCTGTTACATATGATTGCTTCACTCTCCAAATGACATGCAATACTAGTAGAAAGAGTAGGTTTGTGCAAATAACTCTGGCATAAAGCCCCAAAGAATCTGGCTACCTTGACTTCTTAAGTCTATGCCTGAGTCTCCTTGAGGCGATGAAAATGGGTATATCTGTTAGGATGCATATTGAAAAGCCCAACTTAAAACACTAGATCAATTGAAACCCTGCACATTGCTGGTGGGAATGTAAAATGGTGCAGTTGCTATGAAAAGCAGTGTGGTGGTTCCTTTAAAAGTTGAGACTCAAATTCCCCTGTGATCCTACAATTCCTTTTCTTCCAAAACAATTGAAAGCAGGGACTCAGACAGATTTTCGTACACCACGTTTGTAGCAGCATTATTCACAGCAGACAAAGGTGGAGGCCACCCAAGTGTCCATTTACAGATGGATGAACAAACAAAATGTATGTACACATATAATGGACATGTGGTCAGCCTTTTAGAAAGGAAGAGAATTCTAACACATACTATAACTTGGGGTGATGGTCAATTGTAGGTGTCAACTTGACTGGATAAAGGAATACCTGGAGTGAGGGGTGTTCCTGGAAGAAATTAGCATAGGAGCCTGAGTAGACTAAGTAGGGAAGATTTGCTCTCAATGGGGGTAAACACCATCCTATCAGCAGGGGCCTCTGATAGACCAAAAGAGAAAAGGTAAATTGGTTTCTTTCTCTAGGAGCTGGGAAACACTCTTCACCGCCTGTGCTGGACATCAGAATTTGGGGCTCTCTGGCCTTTGGACTTCAGGTTTTATACCAGTGGCCCCCAAAGGTTCTCAGGCTCGTGTCCTGAGGATGAAAATTAGACCATTGGCTTTCCTGGCTCTCGGTTCTTGAGGTTTTTGAACTTACATTGAACCATCCTACCAGCATCCCAGGACCTCCAGCTTGAGATGCTCTGTCGTGGGACTTCTCAGCTTCCATACTCTTGGGCAAGAGCTAAAACATGGGAGTAAGTCTTTGTAGCCTGGGTCAAAAAAAAGCCCTCTTAGTTATGATATCAAAAGCACAAATGACAAAAGGAAAAATAGATAAATTAGACTTCAAAGTTAAAACTTTCGCACTTCAAAGGAAACCATGAAGGAGGTTAAAAGTCAGCCCAAAGAATGAGAGGAAATATTTTCAAATCTTATGTCTGGGAAGGGTCTAGTATTCAGAATACGCAAAGAACACGCACAACTCAACAATAAAAGAATGAACAAACAAATTAAATAATGGGCAAAGGTCTTCAATCAACATTTCTCTAAAGAAGATATACCAGTGACCAATAAGCACAGGAAAAGATGTTTACCCATCAAGGAAATGCAATTCAAACCACAAGGAGCTATTGCTTCACACCCACTAATATGGTTAGAATAATAAAAAAAAAGACAGGCAATAACAAGTGTTGGTGAGCAATATACTCAAATACCGCTGGTGGGATTGTAAAATAGTGCAGGTACTTTAAAAAACAGTTTTTCAGTTTCTCAAAATGTTAAACCGAGAGTTCCTCTGATCTAGAAATTCTGCAGCTGTGTATATGCCAAAGAGAAAAGAAAATATATACCCACACAAGGGGTATATATAGATGTTAATGGCAACGTCATTCATAATAGAAAGTAGAAATGCCTCTAATTTCCACCAAATAATGAATAAGCATGATGTAGTATGTGTATACAATGTAATATTATTTGCCCATAAGAAATGCTGATATGGATATGTGCTACAATATGGATTAACCTTGAAAACAAGCTACGTGATAGAAGCCAACCACAATACTTTATGGTTCCATTTATATCAAAGGTCCAGAATAGGCAAATATAGAGAGAAAGAAAGTAGATTTGTGGTTGCCTAGGGCAGGAGGTGGGGTGGAAGGTGGAGATGGGGAGTGATTTCTAATGAGTAATGGGGTTGGAGGGGTGATGAAAATATTTTACAATTAGATGATGAGAATAGTTGCGTAACTCTGAATATACTAAAAACCACAGAACTATACACTTTAAATGTGTGAATTATATGCTATGTGAACTCTTTTAATAAAGCTGCTAAAAATAGCATTTGGCATCCCTTTTGGTCTGGAGACAATCTATTATTTATTTGATAATTTCATCGGCACCTGCTCACTTATTTACTTCTGGAACTTCCATCGCATGTAGTATGTTTCCAAGATCTGTCCTCCATTCGAGGCCACAACATTATACAACGTGGAAGTCCCCACTCCCATGTGGGGCAAGGGGCACTAGCCACCCACCTCCTGTCCCCGCCCCTTGCCCTGGATGTGTTTTGCAACATTGTGGCCCTTTCTGATTGTTGTTTCTCAACATTTCCTCACTTTTTTAGGGATTTGGGAGAATCCCTTAGGCCTAGCCCCATAGGAAGTGGTTCCAAAACATAGTCCATCAAAATCCCCTCCAGGCATTTGTTAAAGATATGCATCCTCAGTACCCACCTGCTGATTCTAATTCCACAAGTCTAGAATGGGGTCCAGAGACTCTTTTTAATCAAGTGCTCTGGATGATCCGTGACTTTAATTCAGCTGGTTGGGCATTTGGAAATGGCTTTTATAATTCATTCATTCTTTCCTCTGTAATATCCATTCTGCTCTGTTGAGAATTTTATTTTAACCGAGTTTTTCATCTCTAGGAACCCTTCCTTGTTCTCAGACTGCTCCTTTTTTATGACAGCTTTTTTTTTTTCCGTGTTGTCACTGCAAAGTCTTGTCAAATCTCACCAAGAATACTAATTACAGGATTTTTTTTTTTTTAAGTTTTCTTTTTTTCTGTATTATTTTCTCTGTGTGTGAGCTCACATTCTGAGACCTTTCTTCTCCCTTGGCCTGCGGTGTCAGGGCTGCAAACGCTTGGTGGGGAGGAGCCCGGTGCACAGGGCAGGATGGGGATGCCAACTAAAGGGAAAATAGCTCCTCGGCATGGCTGGAAATTTCCATCCACAAGCACCCAACAAGTACTTACCCAGCATCTTCTGAGGTAGCAGTTTGCCACCTTGGCTGCATGTTAGAATCTTCTGGGAAGCTTTTCAAACTCTCCATGCCAGAGCAAAAACCCAAAATCTCTCTCCCAGGTATGGGTATGTTCTAAGAGCTTCCCAGATGGTGCCAATGTGCGCTCAAGGTTGTAAATGGCTGTTATGATCTAAATCAATTCTGCTCAAAAGCTCATTGTGATGCGAATTCCTTGGGGGTATCTTAGTGAATAGTAAATCCTGGTCTGATTCCTAATACGTGTCCTGGAGCTTGAGACTGCATTTCTGACAAGCTTCTCTATGAAGCTAATGCTGCTGGCCTAGGGTCCCAGCTTTGAATATCCAGGAGTACATCTCAAAGAGTGTTGTCTGGACCAGCAACAGCCAATATCACCTGGAACTTGTTAGAAGTTCAAGTTCTCTAGACCCTAGACCTTCTGGATCTGAAACTCAAGGAGTAGGGCCAATCATCTGTGTTTTAACCTCCCAGTCATTCAGATGCTTGCTCAAGTTTGAAAGCCTACGGTATACTTCTGTAAGCAACAGCTTCTTTGCACCTTTTATAATTTGCAGATGCATGGCTCCCCAGTCAAACTTAGAGGGTGGAGCTACAGAGCCTGTACATTTAGCAAGTTTCCCAGGTGACACAAATGCACACCCTAAAGTCTAAGACCTACTGTCTCTGGGGCCTCACCCTTGTTAGGCCTCTGAGGATGTTTCAATACTGAAGCAGTTTTGGTTATTTCAATGCCTCAGGCTATTTCTACCTTGTTAATTACCTGTGTAGAAGCTTAACATGATTAATTCAGGAGGATACCATCTTGGAAGTCTCATGGAACCTATAATTATGTGTGAAATACACATTTAATTTAAGCACAGAGAGAAAGATTACCCTGATGGGTGCTCAGGCCTTAGGGGATGCAGAGAAGATTCTGAGTAGAGCTTGGAGCTGTTTCCTCCTAGACCTTGGCCACAACCAACAGGTGCTGGTAGAATGGTCAAGGGTTGAGCTCTGGTGATCGCCCAATCAGTCTTGACAACATCCACTTAATTCTTAATGCCCTTAGTTTGCCTAAGCTCAGAAAAAAATGATAGTCAAGGCTCTGTAGGTAACACCCAGCAGAAATCCAGGTGTAATTATTTGGATAATTTGACCAAAAAATATGCAGAGGAAATGTAATTTTACCCCCAAAATATGATATTGGGGTCAGAGTTATCAAAATCTCATTGGTCTCTTGTTTTGCTTGGGCAGAAATTGGATCTCTAAGTGTATTTGCTTTTGCAAATAATACATTTGAATGTGCTGTGCTCTGCTGTATTAAACAAGTAGAGAGATTTGGGTTCAGAAATTCATTTTTCCTCTCTACTAGCCAAGCATTTTAAATGATTTGGCTTTAACTTCACTGTTCCTTTGACAGTTTGATTTTTTTTTTTTTTGGGGGGGGGGGTGCTAATGTATTACAAAAAAAAAAAAAAAAAAAAAAAAAACAACAAAAAACAAGAAGGAAAGAAAAGAAACCTCCAGGAATAACCAGAGCTATTCCATAACCACCCACTGCATCCCTGGGCAAAAAAACCCAAAATCAAAACAACACAAAATGACTCAAAAGGCCATTCCCTAAATAACTGAAAACAGATCTTTAGGGGAATATTTCCTACCCAGGGCTTGCTTTCTACTGCTGGTTCCTGGGCTGAAACTGGAAAGGCGCCAGGCTTCAGCACCTCCTTGGTTTTCATTACTGTTTATCCCCCTGAAACATGATTGTCTATAATTATGTATAATCTCTCCCTTGTCTATTCTTCTCCACTGAAGCTTGAACATAGTTCAATTGTGTATCTCTCTTTGCTCTGCCCGGGACAGAAATTTTTTTTTTTAAATAATGGCCTTTGGTATCCATTCGTCTCTTCATTCTCCCTGCCCTGACATTCTGGCAATTTCTGAATTGATTCATTCAACAATGTCAATTGAGTGCCAGGCACTGTGCTGAGTGCCTGGGAAGAGTTGGAAGTGCAACCCAAATGGACCCTGCTCTCAAAGACTTCCCAGCATAAATGTTTCTTTATGTAAAATGTATGACAACTTTCAGGAGAAAGAGAATATATAATTGAGAACATAATGGAAAGAAATAAAGCTACTCATCTTTTCTTCACTAACAATATATCAATCAATATTTACTCCTCTTGAGCCACTTGCTAGTTTAATTCCTGACCCTGAATTAAGCATTAATAGCTGAGTTGATTAGAGGTCCTTGAGTACCCTATTTGGTTATTTCTCTCTAGGCCAGCTCTACTCCCCAATTTTAAAGAAAGTAAAGTCGAGTTCTTTGCATGCAAAGTAGATCTCTAAAACCAGGACACATGAATGCAAGTGTGTGAGGGGAGGAACCCCACAGGGCAATCCATTTGCTGCCACCCCAGATCCCACACTCAGAAGGACCCTGGAGCGTTCATATTCTCCTATCATCACCATGACATTCTTAAGAGTTTTTGAACAAGGGAGGCTGTGTTTTCATTTTGTAGTGGGACCTACAAATTATGCAGCTGTTCATGGACCCCAGGACCCATTTTCCTATGGCATTCTCATCAAGCTTTGAGCAAACGCAAATGGAACTTCAACCAGAATTTAATGGCACAAAGGGAGAGGGGGAAAAAAGAGAAGTGTCTGTGTGTGTCCATGTGCCAATGACTTTTGTGGCACTCCTCCAGCCTGTGTTTAGATTTCTTTAACATGCCTATTAATCTTGTTGAGTTTCAGCCTTACTCCTCTGATCCCAGAACTGATCCCAGACACATCCTGACAGGGCTGTTCAGTCCTGCTGCCCCTGTCAGCGCACCCTGCTCACTGAACGGGCTGCTAAGGGGCTGTCTCCCTTGGAGAGAAGCTGCTCATTCCCAGCAACTGAAGTTAGAAGACAGACCAAGAGTGTGTAGAGGACGGAAAAATGGTTTCCCTCCACCCTTCTACGTCCTCAGCTGAGCTACAGATCAAGTTGGCATAAGATTAACAGGAGAAAAGCAGTATTTAATTGTGCACACAAGGAAGTACCACGAGTACTTAGAGTATGAGACTCTAAGCATCAGTTATGATTCAAACCTGTATTTTCCAAGGTACAGAAAGGAATAGGGGCTTGGAGCTTCTGGGGGTGGTGGCCACACGCATTATGGAAGGGGGAGGGGAGGAAATGTGTGCTGAATACAGGTTGTTTTGAGATACAGATGAAAAGTCTCTTGGGTAACAGAAGTTGTCTGGAGCAGCCCTCAGAAGAACAGGCGATGGTGTGTCTGGGCCTGGTGTGCAGTCTTCCTTCCTGGAGGGTAAGATTCCTCAGGACAGGCTTCAAGACAATTGAGTTCCTTTGGGGGGATTCCTTTTCAGGCAGGTAAGGGGCTCTCAGAGAAAGCGGCCTCCCCACATCAAGTGTCCTTAGCTTGAAGTAATCAGCACACCAAAGCACCGTATTTGGGGGAGGCATTTCCTGAACCCCTTCAAGTGTGAACAACACTTCCAGGCAGGGAATATTTGATAAACTATTCCTGAGGGAGGGAGGTGAAACTTGTTTCTCAAAGCACCAGAGAATTACATAAGGGGAAAGCAGCATCTAGTCCTTGAAACCTTAATTTCTAGATTCCAAAAGGAGAGAGGGAGAAAGTGACTTCCTGGGCTGTGAAAAGGTTCAGCTCCACCTCTAAACAGGATTGGGAGAGAAAGAGGCCTCTAGACCAGCTAAGCAGTTACTGAGAAAAGTGGGTTTTCCTCCAACACACCCCTTTGAGTGGCCTTATAAAGTTTGCTTTATATTTAGTGAGGCAAATATTGACAAAGGAATACGTTTTAGTTTTTGTTTGTTGTTTAATGAAAAGAGCAAAATCTTACAAGTCACTGCTTTAAAAAGCCTGGAAAAAAATGCACCAAAATGTTATAGCACTTGATTTTGGATGGTAGGGGGATGATGAGGACCTTTCCCCCCCCTTCTTTTTACTTACGATTGTTAATTAAATTTATAGGCATGCTTTATCATTTTTATAACATAAAAATTAAGTTTGTTTAACAACTATTTAAAATGGAGGCCTTAGAATTTTAAAACACAGAGACGGGAGCATCCATTGAGGTGTGAGCTGAATGCTTTTGTTTCTGGCACTGAGCCTTGGTGATGAAGGTAGAAACTCATTTTACTCACACGTCTCACTTCAACATTTTTAAATCTTAGGGGATATCTGTATGCAGACGGGAATGTGAGCTCATGGTTGGCAGAATTCATTTGTACCTGCTGAACATTCCCACCTGCACCTCTAGTTATTCCTCTGCAATTTCCAGAATGAAGAGATTCAAAGCCATAAAAATCTGGCTGTGCCATCAGGCTGAGGAAAGGCACAGATGTCCTCTCCAGCAACTGAGGACTCGCTCTTATCCAAGCAACAGCAGCTTGAGGACTGACATTATAAATTACCTGGCATGTGTAAGTACCAATGTTTGCAAGAAACTCTTTCAACCTTTTTTTTTTCCCCCTGAAGAAGTACTGGTAGCTCTTTCAAGTTTCAATTATAAATTTCCAAACCCCAGACATTTGGGTGCCGGGCTGAAACAGGGACTGTTCGTGCTAAGACTTGTGGTAAATTGCAACCGTGTGGAAAGTGGGCGGTTTGTTTCCCAGACTTCAAGCAGGGATTGCAACTGCCAGTGGCATCTCTTCTAGAAGCTTCTTCTAACACAGGACTCCGAGCTATTCCAAGAGGCTGGCCCGAGGAATGACCAGCAGGAGACAGAATTCAGACCTGCAAGGCTCTAAGCTCATCAATAAAAAAGTAACTGCTTAACGTGGCTTCCAGCTATGAGAAGAATATAAATGAACACTGTGTTCTTCCAAAGGCCTCTAATCTGACGCACGTGGGGATGATACATGTATGTGTTAAATTTATCTATAAAGAGTCAAGACTTGTGGATGTCCCTTTATGGCTTACAAGTCAAATTGTGCGCAGCACTGGAAGTTAACTCCACAGATACAGCCTTGTTTTAGATGGTAGGTCACTGGGCTGTCACAAGCAGACTTGGGGAGGGAAAAAAATGGTGCAAAACACCTCAGGATGGCAGCATATTAGCATGGGTAAATACCAGCACATGGCCCATCTTACACATGCTTGTGCATGTATGTTGATACCTCAGTCACATGAATCACACCACCAAACTGGTATTTAAGTGATTAAGTGCATTTGAAATTTTATTGATTCTAGAAGAGGCGGCATATAAAAGGAGGCTGGGCAGGCAGAAGGAACGTGTAGGCTGCAAATGAGAGAAGGATCTGCTGTCTCTGTGGGTGGTTGGGAAGTGCTGGGCCTGGAGGGATATGCCTGAATTAGCCATCCCTGCTGAGGCCCCATCAAACATGATTGCTGGCTTACCTGAATATGGGGGTTCCAAAGGTCTAGGAACCAATCTGGCCGTGCAGCCTGAAACTTCAAGGGTTAGCATCAAGACCATAATTCAGATAAAAAGGAGATGATGTCAGAAAAACTCTCTCTCCCAACATAAAGCCTCTCAAGTCAAAGCGAAAGCATGGCCTCCTTCCTATACAGCTGACAGAGAGTTTCCTGCAATAGCGAGCCTGACACAAGAGGGCAGTAAGGAAAATGTGGGTGCCACCTGGATGCTGGGCAGGGAAGGACAGCTGAGAGACCATTGGCTAGCTGGGAAAATGCAAGAGAACACGTCTCACAAGAAGCTCGGGAAGTTCAAGGGCAGGTCCTGGAAGGCTTCAAGGCTTCCTCTATTGGTGGAAGCTGGAGCCAGGAATACTGGGAGAAACAAAGGTTTTTGGAAAAGGCTGACAACTTCTAGAAGAGCCTGTTGCTAGAAATGAACTGAAAGGGGGGGGTGGGGACACAGTGACTCACGTCTGTAATCCCAGCCCTCAAAGAGGCTGGATTGCTTGAGCTCAGGAGTTGGAGACCAGCCTGAGCAAGAGCCAGACCCTGTCTCTACTAAAAATAGAAAAACGAGCCAGGCGTGCTGGCTGGCACCTGTAGTCCCAGCTATTCAGGAGGCTGAAGCCAGAGGATCACTTGCACCCAGGAGTTTGAGGTTACTGTCAGTGATGATGCCACTGCACTCTAGCCACGGCTAATAGAGTGAGGCTCTGTCTCAAATAAAAAAAAAAAAAAAAAAAGAACTTGAAAGTCACAGTACAAAAAGCACAGTGGCATTAGAGAGATCTGACTCCATTGCTTTTCCTTGTCTTTAAAACATGAATAATAAACTCCTACCTCCCCAGGCTGTTGTGAGCATTTAACAACAAAATCCTGGCAAACAGTAGGCACTTGAAAAATGTTAGTTCCCTTCCCCTTCATTTTATCCCCTACTTAACCTTCTTGATTTCAGGTCACTGACTCCTTTTGTCCAGTTAAGCTTTTTCCCAATTTCAACCCCCTCTACTGTCTTTCAAAGAACAATGGAGGCTAAAGTTAGACCCGATCTCCCCACCTTGTTCCTGCCAGGCCTCCAGTTCTGAGACCTACTTCCTCCTCCGTGTCAGATGGAGCCAACGGTAGATCCCCACGTTGGCTTTGACCTGAATCTCCCTTCTAGGGAGTCTTGAGAATTTCATTTCTCTTGAACTTATAACTTTAAATTGGATTATTGATATTCTTGTCCCCAATAATACTCAATTATAAGACTCTTCCAAAAATCTTTTAAGAGGTATCCTGTTCAGTCTTCTCATGCTGACACTTTTGGACCAAATACAACTGACCTTGTTCTAATTTGCACAGCTGATAACTCTGGGATTGGTTCACTGTTTTGAAGATAGACCAAAAACTAGGTCAGTCTCTTATCCAAGGCTAAAATCAGTACATGGTGTTGAGGAAAGTAGCTGACAAACATAGATATATAGACAATTAAATTCTTGGAGTTATTTTTTATTAGATAATACAGTCTCTGAGTTAAAAAATCAAAACAACATAGAAAGTTATTGTGAAAATTTTCTCTCCCATCCCCTATCTATCTTGTTCTCCTTTTCCCCCAAGAGACAATCACTTACTCTCCAGTAAGTGATTCCACATTTCTCTCCAGTTTTCTTTTTCCTTTTCTTTTCTTTCTTTTTTTTTTTTTTTTTTTTTTTTGGGGCAGTTTTTGGCTGGGGCTGGGTTCGAACCCACCACCTCTGGTATATGAGGCCGGCACCCTACACCTGGAGCTACAGGCGCCGCCCTCTCCAGTTATCTTTATGCCAACACATATATGTATTTATACTTTCTCCCTTTCTTACCCAAGGGTAATAAACTATACGCCCTATTTTGTCCCTTGCTTTCTTCACATGGCAATACACCCTGTACATTCCAACAGATCACTATATACAAAGTTCCTTTTGTATTTTTCCTTTTGTTTTACAAATACATTTCCATTACCCTACTTCAATCAGATCACAACTGATGGAAGATTGGGTTGTTTCAGATCCTTACCAAGATAAACATTGAGTAGGAACTTAACTTAAGCATCTGTCATTCTATATATATGCAGGTAGATCTGGCAGAATTTCCAGAAGTAGCTATGCTGGGTTAGAAAACCAGTGCATTTACATTTTCATAGTTACTATCAAAGTTCCCTCCCCAGAGTTGTGGCATTGTGGACTCCCACTAACAGTGTGTGAGATTGGGGAGTGCTTGTTTTCCCAGAGACTCACAACAGAGTATGTTACCAAATGTTTGGGACTTTGCCAATGAGATATGTAAAAATGGATACCTCAACATTATTTCAAATGGTGTCTCCCTGAATTTCTTTTATTATAAGTTTGAGATGTTTTCATGCATTTAAGAATCATTTGCATTTTTTTCTTTGTGAATATTCTATGTCCTTTACCTAATTTTCTATTGAAACATTAATCTTTACCTTACCAATTTTTAGGCTTTTTATGTAAGTGGAGATTAGTCCATTTTCTGATATGAATTCGTTCTTTTCTACTTTTGTCACTTTTCTTTTGACCTTTTATATAATTGAATATCCTAGTTTTCATTCGTGACTTTTAGATTTTGAGTCATTGGGAAGGCTTTTCCTACTCCAGTGTTATAAAGAAATTTGTCTTTATTTTCACCTAGCATTTGTTTTGTGTTTACATTAAGCCATGTATTTCATCCATATGGAGTTTGTCCCAGTATACAGTATGAGGTAGGGATCCAGCTTCACCTTTCTTCAAATGGTTGCACACTTATCCCAATACTATTTATTTATAAATTTATCTTTCTCTGTACTGATTTAAGAAATACCCTTTATAATATATATAACATTCATATGTATTTGGGTTTACACATATTTCTAGACTATTCTGTTTCATACAACTCTGGGGAGTTATCAAGGGGTGATTAAAATCACAGGATTTAGAATCAAATTTACTAGATTAAAATCAGATACATCATGCTGGGCACAGTGGTGCACCTGTAGTCCCAGTACTCAGAAGGCTGAGGCAGCAGGATTGCTTAAGTCCAGGAGTTTGAGAGTATATGACACTATGACTGTGCGTGTGAACAGCCACTGTACTCCAGCCTGGGCAATATAGCAAGACTCTGTCTCTAAAGAAAAAAAATCAAATACATCACATGCTGTGTGTATGTGACCTGGAACTAGCTTCCTCCCCTGTAAAATGGAATTAAATGTGCCTGGCACAGTCAATGTCAGCAATGAGAATTGTAATGTTAGTGTGGTTCCCAGCTGCCTGAGTGGATGCCTCATCCTTGCCCCCTTTGCTAGGACCTATGAGAATGCTGCTATTATACCACAAGTCCTCTTCCTCTGCTCCTGAAGTCACCAAAGCAAGACCCATGCCAGCAGAGTTCCTTACCATGCGGGAGACGCCCAGTGATCTCTGGATATTCTAAGCCCTTGTGGAAATGGAAGTGGGTTTTTGCTCCCAGCACCTCCCACAGAGCTCAGGCTGAAGTCCCTGGGGGAGGGGCTGTGGAGCCAGTTCCCAGGCTGGCATCAGGCTTTCCTTTCATCTATTCCAACAAATGGAATGCCTTCCCTTTTCTTTTCACCTCATCTCAGGCCCAGGACAGGTTCATCTCTTTCTCTCCCCCTTTCTCTCTCTGACACACACAGGGGCCTGAGGATCTAAGAATGCGAAGGAATGAGTCCTAAGGGTTTGAAGAGAGAGACTATTTGCCATTTCAAAAAGCACTGAGATCACAGAATGCGATTGTGTGTTAGGAGCCCAGTCTCATTCAACATCCAGGCATTCAGCCACTTAAGCTGTTCAAGATCTTTCCTTGTTCAGACCACAACCAAGTTTTGTGGAGAACAGCAAAAGAAAGTGATACTCCAGTTTTCATCTCAAATGTTTTCTAGTTGAACATATGTACAAAAACTACAGAGACATATGTCAAGCTAGCCTGATACCCTCAAAATGTGCTGGGCCCCATTTCCTACAGTCGTGGCCACATGGTTGGAAATCCAATTGTGAGCAAGGCTCATTACTTTTCAGTTGATAATATGGTAAAGAATACTCTAAACATCCAAAATTACCCAAGTAGTTTTTTTAAAAACCCAGCTAAATCAACTTTATATATAGAAGTGCATGGTTAAGGTGTCCTGCGAATCGCTAATCAATTTGGGCCAAGTCAGTGAAAACAGAGCTGTTTAACAGACCAAGCACATACAATGCAGGTAAACATTTACTTTGTTTCTTTTTCTTTCTTTTTTTTTTTTTATTGTTAAATCATAGCTGTGTACATTAGTGCAATCAAGGGGTACAATGTACTGGTTTCATATACAATCTGAAATATTCTCATCAAACTGTTTAACGTAGCCTTCATGGCATTTTCTTAGTTATTATATGTAGACATTTGTATTCTGCCTTTAGTAAGTTTCATTCCCCTTCCTTAGCCCTTTCCCCATAATCTTGTGCTATAGTTGGGTTATAGCCTTCATGTGAAAGCTATAATTTAGCTTCATAGTACAGCTCAGTACATTGGATACTTTTTCTTCCATTCCTGAGATACTTTGCTAAGAAGAATATGTTTCAGTTTCATCTGTGTAAACATGAAAGAGGTAAAGTCTCCATCTTTCTTTAAGGCTGCATAGTATTCCAT
>CAUYPK010004289.1:0-20225 GCA_963574355.1 Loris lydekkerianus | reverse complement strand
CATCATCCTTAATCATCAGAGAAATGCAAATCAAAACTACTTTGAGATATCACCTAACCCCAGTAAGAGTAGCCCACATAGCAAAATCCCAAAACCAGAGATTTTGGCATGGATGTGGAGAAAAGGGCACACTTCTACACTGCTGGTGGGGATGCACACTAATACATTCCTTTTGGAAAGATGTTTGGAGAATACTCAGAGATCTAAAAATAGACCTGCCATTCAATCCTATAATTCCTTTACTAGGTATCTACCCAGAAGACCAAAAATCACAATATAACAAAGACATCTGTACCAGAATGTTTATTGCAGCCCAATTCATAATTGCTAAGTCATGGAAGAAGCCCAAGTGCCCATCGACCCACGAATGGACTAACAAATTGTGGTACATGTATACCATGGAATATTATGCAGCCTTAGAGACAGATGGAGACTTTACCTCTTTCATGTTTACATGGATGGAGCTGGAACATATTCTTCTTAGCAAAGTATCTCAAGAATGGAAGAAAAAGTATCCAATGTACTCAGCCCTACTATGAAGCTAATTTATAGCTTTCATATGAAGACTATAACCCAACTGTAGTACAAGAATATGGGGAAAGGACCAAGGGAAGGGGGGGTGTGGTGGAGGGAGGATAATTGGTGGAGTCATACCTACAGTGCATCTTAGAACCGGTATAGGTGAAGCTTAACTAAATGCAGAATATAAATGTCTACATACAATAACTAAGAAAATGCCATGAAGGCTATATTAAACAGTTTGATGAAAATATTTCAGATTGTATATGAAACCAGCACATTGTACCCCTTGGTTGCACTAATGTACACAGCTATGATTTAATAAAAAAGAAAGAAAGAAAGAAAGAAAGAAAGAAAGAAAGAGAGAGAGAGAGAGAGAGAGAGAGAGAAAGAAAGAAAGAAAGAAAGAAAGAAAGAAAGAAAGAAAGAAAGAAAGAAAGAAAGAAAGAAAGAAAAAGACTTCCTGATCATAGAGTCAGGACTGCATCTCAGGGGCCTTTAAACATGTACAAGGGCCTAGGAACATTTCTACCACCACCCGCCAATACCAAAATTAACTTAAAACAAATGTCCAGGAGAACCAGTAGCCTAATGCAGAGAGCTAAGGAAACTATGGTTGTAGATGGGATTCTCATGCAAAGCTAATGATCTCATCCTCTGTGACCACAGGCTGCATCCTTATCTCAGGAAACCATCTTGCAAAAGGATTTTGTGGGTTCCAGGCAGGATTGATGGATTAGTGCATAGGCACAAATCAAACCCACTCAGACTCTCTGCCTAACCACCGCTGTGAAAGTAGTGTCATTATCATAGTCAAGATGAGCAGATTATTATCTTAATCCGGTGTTTCCCAAACTGTGTCCCACAGAAAGCAAGACTGAAGATGTTAATAGTAATTACTTTAAAAAAGTTTAAAGTCCACAGCAAGGGCTACCTCCTACAGCTGTACAGATCGTTTAACCTAGGAGTTGCTATTCACATAATCTAAATTGTGTGCAAGATTGCAGGGCTGTCCTCCGTCAAGTTTGAAAAAAATAAAAAGCTGTGTTATATAAATTCCTTTAGAATGGGACCTCTCAGAGCTTATTGTGTAATTCTCCAAAAGAAAGAGTGAATATGCACCATCCTCTAATCTCATTTAACCAAGGAATCATTCATTCATTCACTGCGTAGGACATCTCATGGAACTAGAAAGCAATGCAACATTTGCACAGATTCTGAAACAATGTCCTTCTCCTGCCCCTGTTTGGGAATTGCAAGCCTCAGAGAATGTCCTGACTTAAGAGAACAGAAAGATGAACTCAGGATGGCTGGATCTTCAATGACTCATCTGCCCTGAAATCAGCCCCAGCGTCCCGCAAAACTTCCTTACTCTGAAGAATAAGCTCCACTGGAAACTAGACTTACTTTCCCTCTGTTCAGCCTCTCTCCTCTGCTCTCTGCTCCGATCTGCAGGCTCCAACGCTTGCCTCTCACTTTTCTCCCTAAGCCATGCCTTGCCCCCGAAGAGGAATCACATTTTCTCAAACAGGAGCCCGGTGCAAAGCCTCGTCTCACCTCTGCATTTTCTCCCCTACCCTCCGTTTCTGCTTTTGTTTTTTTGTTTGTTTTTGTTTCCTGTCCTCTGGCTACTCCTCATTTATTTTTGGCTGAGGAAGCTGCCACTAAGGCCAGAAATGACTTGGAGAGCTTTTCTCTGAGATCCCGTTGACTTTCCGGGAATGATTCCGCCCTGCGCAGGGCGCGGCTTACCTGTGGCTGTTCAGCCGGAAAGGGGCAGCGCGTCTCACGGCTCACGGCGCCTGAGCTGACCCCCCGCAAAGGGGGGGCTCTGAGCGCACCTGTGACCGACTTCCCACTAATCAGCCCCGCCTTCTCAAGGCTCTGGCCCCTCCCAAACCCTCCCCAGAGCCGCCCCTCTACCTAACAGGCTCTGAGCAAGGTGATCCTTGGATGTGCCTCTAGCGACACTGCTGGTGGAGAGAAAGATGAGGAGGAAGGAGAGTGGGCGAGGCAAGTCAGTCTTCGGGGATAACAGAGATGTTCTGACCCCTTCTTGCTGTTCAACAACGTGCTGGCCACCTTCTCTCTCTCACTACTACACACACATCCTCAAAGCGCATGAGAAACAACCCCCTTATTTCACTCTCTTAAAAAGTCAATTTCCAAAAAATAAAAAAAAATTACATTGAATTAAAACTAAATTAAATAAAATTCTGAATAAACAAAGAAATCCAGGTTGCATACAATGGGCTGCTTCAGCAGTTGTCAATATATTCTTACAGACACCATGAATCTGTAACCACATCTGGATGGGGCGGTGGGAGTCTACTCAGAACTGCCTACCTTTTAACACAGATTGCTGCATAACTGGTCCACCACTTTCGGCGGATAGGAAGGAATATGCTGTTTCCTGATAATGTTTCTGTACTCTACGTGTTTTCTGTAACAATTATCTGTGTACTTTGAGGGTGTTTTCCTTTCCAACAGAGAAAACAAGAGTTCGAATGTCTGTGACCATGCCACATTTATTTGTTCATTCACTTCCTGCGAGCAAGCTCAACTCCATACATCCAAGGAGGTCGTGCACTTACTCAGAGCCCACCATGGACTCTCCACACCTTTGCTTTGGAGGCCTACCCTTTTGTCAAGGGGCCTCAACACAGGTTTCCCATGATGGTAATAAATCAGACAAGACTAATCCATGCCATTGGTGTCAACAGAAACAAAACAGAGACCTCCCTGTCTGTAGGCCAAAATGTTCCATCAGCCACCTGCAGACAGGCGTTGATCACATCCAGGTACCAGGCACTGAGCTTGGTTCAAGGAGCTCACAGCCATGAGGAAGCCAGACCATCCTAATCAGCCTGTGTGGGGACAGGCTCAAGAAGAAAAAACAGTTCCACTGAGAATCAAAGGACAAAGAAAACAATAGGCAATGGGCATGATTTAAATGCCATCCTCAGTGTTTCCAAATCCTGAGTCAAGTGCGTCTCCACTCAGGACTCACTTTTTTCTGTCAGTATGCAGATAATATAGGCCATTCACAAAAAGTGTGTTTTCTGCCTATTGGCTGAATAACCCCTTAAAAATTCACCAGGGAAAGAAGCACTGAATGTTGTATATCCATTAAGTCCAACTGTAATCTGAATTTTACACATACCCAAGGAATAGTCAATCACAACTATTAAATTCCCACCTTAAGATGAAATGCGAAGATGCAGCCATATTATCTATAGATCAAGTTAAAAATTTTAAAATAGAATTTCCAGAACAAGCCAAACAGGCATACTCAGAGAAGAGATTTTCCACCTTTTCTTTCCATGGACATCTCTGGGGTAGACTTGCACCATTGATAGGCTAGATGCATAGGAAGGACACAGGGAAACAGGCAGCAAGAAATAATCCCATAGCCTCATCTTTTGGGAACCAAGCACAAAAGGCTTTAAGTAATGTGGGCCCAGAGACCCTCTCACTACATGACAGTTGGCTGGCTGTTCAGGAATGGGACCGTGAAAATGTGTGGCCTCACAATGTCTAATCAATCAGAAAAAGGAAGTCTTGCTCGGCTGAAACAATGGGGACACAGTGAACCTAGAGAACACATGGGTGAAACGGCCGGCACTTCCCAGGCCTGGGCTCCATGACTGGGCCAGCCCCCCCCCCCTTTTAAAATGCTCAGCATACTAGGAACCCAGGCCAGTGTTTGTTTTAAAGAAGGTGACTTGCATTTGAGACTTTGCCTAGAAGACAAAAATTAAAATAGCTGCTTTCCGTAGGATTCAGTTATTCCATTGGGCTGTGGACGGCTTGAACTCAGCAGCACGCAGGTTAAACAGTGCACCCTGCATCCTATCTTGCCCCAGGGGCAACACCCCCTCCTTCTTTTTCTGAAGAAGGTAAAAACCTCTTATCATGACTTCTACCTTCTTACATTTTTAAAGTGCACAATACTGTGTTGTCAATTATAGGCACAGCGCTGTGTAGCAGATTAGAACTCATGAATCTTGTGTAACTGAAACTACACCTGATGAACAGCTGCTTGCTTCCCCCTCCTCCAGCCCTGGGTGACAACCGTTCTAGCCCCTAGAAGCCCATGGGTCTGACTACGTCAGATGCCACATGTAAGTGGCATCATGTGGCATATGCCCATCTGAGTATAATGAATTTCACATTTGCTGCATGGCTCAGAAACTTCCTCAGGAGCCTCTCTGAGTTTTTTTATTGAGCATGACAGAGCAGGATGGCCTCAGTTACTGCCTGGGACATGTCACACTGGTAACCTCTTCACTAAATGGTTCAGGCTCACTGTGCTTTTAGAGTAAATTGCTACTACTAGGGAGGAAGATGGTGGACCAGAGACATCTCTGCACCAGCCACTCAAAGTGAGATCTGGGAGAGAGGATTCCAGGGGCATAGTGAGATAGCAGGGTGCTCCAGGAGTCTGGGAGGAGACCAGGAAATTTAAAGAGAAGGAGGCAGTGAGAGGAAAAAGTAGGGAAAAGTGAACAAGAAGAAAACACACATGAAGAAAAACCACAAAAAAATTCCAGCAACATGAAAAACCAGAACAGATCAACCCCTGCAAGGGATCGTGAGGCAGCTACCAGAGAAGAATCCACCTATAAAGAAATTAGAAAAAGGCAGAAAGGGAATTTAGAATATGGATTACAAAAGCAATGAAGGGAATTGAAGGAAAAGTGAAAAGCCACCAGACAGAGTAAATGGCTTTGCTTTGCGTGGTTGTTTCGCTCAGCAGTCACCTACTGTCTTGCCAGATGAGACTGCAGTTGGGGGAGCATTTTGCACATGGTTTGCTGGTGGCCTTCTAGGCACCACACCTTGAAAGTTTGGAGAGTGTTTTTCATTGATCTGTTGCTGTTTCCTCCCTACCAGACTGCGAAGCATCCAGCCTCTCCATGAGTCTTATTAAGTGTCATAGATATGAGGTGCTTTTCAGGATGCTTTCCCCTCCCATAGCTAATCTTGGCCACAGGGAACCAAGATCTGTGGCCAAATACATGTTTCTCACATTGCATCCAACCCTTGGGTCACAGGTAACCCCTAAAATCTAGTCTCAAAAATGCTTTCCAACATTGGCTCTTACCACAATTCTCCTCCTACACACACATGTGCACACACATATGCATATGTACACACCCACAGTCAATGTTCTAAACATCCTCCCTGCCCACGCTCACCCAGCCCTCACACCTGAACTTCTTGACCCACACTGTGCCTTTGCCCTGGGGAATTCTCTTCTCACTCCCCACTCCTAAGGAACTGTGTCTCCAAGAAAAAAAGACCAAGAGCCTAGTCCAACCACTTGGAGAAACCTGTCATAACACTTCCAAGAAGGGAATCTGTCCTTCCCTCTCAGAAGAGGGTAAAAATGGCTCCTCTACAAACAGCATTTATCACAGTATGTTGAGAAAATAATCCTGTGATTAAATAGATACAATGCACTCAATATGAAAAGTCAAGGATAAGCAATTAAAATTTGGAGACACACATTCTCCCTCCCTTCCACCCCATACATCCCTGAGAGTACTTTTTCACATCATCCCCAAAGGACCTGCCTTCTCTCCTGGTCCCCCAAGTAAGGCTGTTTCTCTCCCTCCTGATGATCGGGAGACACTCGTCTTCCTTACCCCGGCTGCCATTCTCGTCCGTCCTTCCTTCCTTCCTTCCTTCCTTCCTTCCTTCCTTCCTTCCTTCCTTCCTTCCTTCCTTCCTTCCTTCCTTCTCTCAGAGAGTCTCCAGCCATCAGTCCACCCCTCCTCAGCCACGTGGCTGCTGCCACCTCTGATCCCTGTCCCCCGCCCCTCAGTCCCTGACAACTTCAGCTCCTGGCACACATCGGCTTAACCTGCACCATTGCTCCTGGTTCCCTGGTGGTGGCCTCACCGTCTCCTCAATGATTCTCAAAAACCTCCAGCCCAATCTTCCTGGATCTGCGCTGTCCAGTCACCTTGTCCTCCTCCCAATATCCAGGCCCTGCAGTCATCCCATTGATCTGATCATCCCTAATGCAATACATCCGAAATCTCAGCTGCAAGCATCCCATTCTGACCATCACCTCTTACACCCCTCCAGTTCGCTCCAGATACAGTGAGTTTCTATTTCAATCCCACCATTCTATCCCCCTCAGACTCCCTTTTGTGCCCTCACTTCCTACACCCTCTTTTGAAAAAAGCCCCAAGAATTCATCAAGAACCCTCTCACCTCTCGGCCATCACTCTTGCCCCCTCACCACCATGTGCCCCAGGCACTCAGCCTTCCCTCCACGGAGATGGGGCTCCTTAGTCCAATGCTTGTACACACTCACCCCAGGCCCTCCCACACCACACTCTGTGTCTATCGAGGATTTCTGGGTCCCTTCTCTTTTTAATTTCCACATGTTCCCAAGGTGACATTGACCAGTTCTGCAGTTTTACATCCCATCCAGTTGCCAGCTCTTCACTCAAGGTTGACCCCTTCCCCAAAGCCCAGACTTCTGTATCTGACTGCCAGCTAAACATCTTCATTGACCTCCAATTCTCATGGCTCACATAAACTCTTGACCTTACTCCCTAACATGCTCTGGTGTGGTCTCTTCCATCTCAGGAACAGGCACCATTGCTCACCAGATTTCCCAATTCAGACATCTGAGGTTGTCTTGAGTCCTCTGCCTTTTCACATCTCAGCCTTCATCACCCCCAAATCCCACTTAGGTTAAACTTCTCCACATCTACAGTCTACAAAACATCAACTTCTGGTAACCAGATACTGAGCACCTGCTGCGGCCTCCCTGCTTCCACTCTTGTACCTCCTCCTCACTTGTACCTCCTCCTCCACAGAGAACACACAGTGATGTTTTTTAAACATAAATTGGATCCAGGCACTCTGAGAGGCCCAGACAAGTGAATTGCTTGAGCTCAGGAGTTTGAGACCAGCCTGAGCAAGAACGAGACCCTATCTTTACTAAAAAGAGAAATTTTGCCCAGGCGTGGTAGCAGGTGCCTCTAGTCCCACCGACTCAGGAGGCTGAGGCAAGAGGATCACTTGAGCCCAGGAGTTTGAGGTTACTGTGAGTTATGACCCATGGCACTCTATCCTGGGGCAACAGAGTGAGACTCTGTCTAAAAAATAAAATTAAAATGTATTAAATGGTTCCACTTCCCCACATGCCAGTGGCTCCCCCACTACACTTAGGATATGATGTAAATTTCTTCACTAGTCTACAAGTTCCTCCTTCATCTTGTCCCTGCCTACCCTCCCAGCCTTAGCCAGAGGGGCCTCCTCATCCCTCTCCATGCCTGGCCACACCAGCCCTCCTTTTCTCTAAAAGCACTAAGCTTGGTCCTACCTGAAGGTCCTTCTCCAGCTATTGCCTCTAGCTGAACAAGTCCCGATCCTTATTTTCTCTCGTAAGTCAGGGTTCAGCCCCAATGTCAGTTCCTCGGTGAGGTCTTCCCAGGCTATCTCAGTTGCCACCTATCACACCTCCTGTTTCCCTTCTCTGCATAACACTAGCCCTGCCTGACTTTCCTTAAGGTTGACTCCTTTACTTTCTCTTAACCAACCAGAAGATTTCATTTATCACATTCACTGCTCTATCCCATGGATATTCCTGCAATCACCTCAAACAACTTCCCCTGAAATCGCCAAGGATTACTGGAAATCCAAACAAGTGGCAACTACGGAACACAGTGAAAACCATGGGCTAGTGGACTCAGCATTAGCTGCTGCTAGAGAAGGGCAAATGGCAAACAGGACAATATCCCAAAAGACATGACAACAATTATGGCTAATGGAAAGGTCTGAGTTCAAACCCTAGCATGGGTCCTTCCTGCTTTTCCATGGGCCCATCACTTGCCCTGTCTCTGAGCCTTTAGTTCAGGCCATTTGTAGAATAAGATGACCCACATCCCTAGTAGAATTACTGTGAAGACTGAATGAGACACAGCAGATGCCAGCAAAGATAGCAATTCAAGCCCATGGAGCCATGATGGCCCAGGACAAAATGAAATAAAACTCTGTCTAGTATGAAAAAGCTCAGGGGGCCTAAATGTATCAACTTCCAACTCAAGCTCTACTCCACACTTCCTCCAACCTCCATCTGCATTCTGGCCTGGCCCAAGGTGTGCCCTGCACCCTCCACTCCCACCAACCAGCCAGTGTCATCACCATCAATTGTAGCACCCAGGGAATCTCCTGTGAGTTGTTAGTGGGTGTGACAGCCTTGTCTTATGCATGTGTACCCTCCCTTCATAATGGTTATAAATTCACACATGCAGCTTCCACTCTCTGCTCTAGTGACACTTCTTTTGGGAGCCAGGCCCAGACCCCGGATAGATGCATTCTCCCTCCTCTCTACTCAAAATGTCTTACCAGTGGGCCTCTCATCCCATCATGTACTACTTGATTGATATGGCTCTCTCCTTAAATTGTGTTTTTTAAGGCTCATAAGTGAGATCATTAAATTCCAATCAACTCTCAGCCTGCCATGAGGATTGACTCAGATCACGACCCAGGGCTTACCTTACTCTGTTATTTTCTCTTCCTCAGTTCTCCCAGCTGCAAGTTCTTTTGAGTCCCTGAGATGGTTTCTGAGAAACATAGAATGAGGAAGATTGACTAGCAAAAATACAGAGTGTCCATGAAGATGGTCTAAAATAGATAATGCTTTTAAATTACACATAAACTTTATGGACATCCTGTATAATATTAATAAAATGTAACTATGCTGAATGGTTTGGGGAAGAGCACAGTATATATAGGTATATATACAATATATATACAGTATATATAGGGTGGGCATAAAATTGGTGTGCAATTGTACACAAACTTTATAGACATCCTGTGTAAAACTATAGCCCACAATTAAAAAGTGAAAATAAGAGTCGTCCCTTCCCCACAGGTCAAGAAAGAAGACTCTTAAAATTGGGGAGAAAACTTTAGTTATTAGTTTCAAATAAATCTTTCTAGGCACAAATATACACCAGTAGCATACAATGAAACACAACCATCCACATAGAAAATATGTGTGGGTAACATGCCAGGGAATCCTGAAGTTCTGACAAAAGGGTCTATTGTTGAGTCATAAAGGCAATTAAACAACAGGGCTTTAATGTGTCTTCTTGGCATGGCGAAGGGATGCAGCAAATACTTATAAAATCCAACAGGCCCTTCATGGAGTGTGTTGTGTGGATGTGTCCACTCCCCAGCAAAGGCCTGGCCTTTAAAAAACACCCTCATGCCGTATTGCAGAAAGCCCAGCTCAGTCCTCACTGTCCTACTTGTGTCTCTGCAATATCATTGCACATGGACTTCAATATCTGAAGAGAGTGACTGATGAGAGAACTCACCAAACTTCCCAGCATGGGAAAACTGTATAAGACAATTGTTTTTGAGGAAAGGACAGCATGGAATTAAGAGCATGTGTTCAGGGCAAATCAAGGACTTAATTGTGTGACCAAGAACAAAGTATTTAAACTTCAGAAGCTTCAGCATTCTTATCTATAAAACAAAAGCAGTAAGAGAAACTATCTTTGGATTGGCATGAGGAGTTAACTAGAAAAGTCACATCAAGCATTGAGCACAAGGCACTTGGGGAGAGCCTGGTGGTTAGAGTATCATTAATATGCAGGGTGGTGAGGTGTCTGCCACAATGCCAAAACAACACAGCCCAATGTTCAGGCTGGAAAAATGAGTAACAAAATGCATCTCACCCAAAATGAGCCACTACATTGAAGATCAGGGAAGAGACTGCAGCAATGGGTGATCAGAAGATGAGCTCAGGGGACCCTTCAGCCCAACTGCTGCCACAATGCTGTCCCCATGTTTCGCCTGTCCTGCCCCATCCATGCTACTTTTAAAGTCCTAGGGGTCCTTCTTGCACCATCTGCTCTCCAAAAGGACACTCTGAAGCTCATCTTTGAAGCCTGCACGCCTAAGGCATCTGTGTCCACTTACAATCACACACATGAACACACTCAGCCCTGAGCAGGACATCGTATAGTTCCTGGCATGAGAAAGAGTCTGTGAGCCATATGCATGTGCATGCATGAATGCATTCACACATGTGTGTGTGCATATACACACACACACACACCTGTGTGACACTCAAAAGTCACCAGCCAGGTCTGATACAAGCTTTGACATCCCTTGTTCCAGTTTTATATCTCTGCTCAGATCACTGCAGCACTGGTCTAGACTTTAGGAGTGAAAGCGGGCCAAGATGTCTCGCCAGATTCCTAGTGGAAATAATCTGGAGACTTAGGTATGCAGACAATGTTAAAGGGGACGCAGTGTGGAGCACAGAATTTGGGAGTCAGGAGAACTGGTTTTAAAATCCAGCTTCATGTCGATCTTTATCTTAATCAGAAAGATTAAGCAGCTTCCTCATATCCAAGATGGGATACACCCTGCCCCAGGGGACATTATGATGATCCTACTGATCTAGGTAAATGTATTTCATGATCCACAAAGAGCTTCATAACTGAGGACCAAGAGTGCTGAGCTATTGGTATAAATTGTATAATCTGGGGGCTCATTGACTAAACAAGAAAGCTAAATAACTTTGGCCTCCAGGGTGGAGAGTAGAGAAACTCTACAGGGAGCAGAAGTGTTGTGTTATTCAGAGAGTGACAAAGACCACCAACAGGGCCTAGCGTAGATGCTGTCTCGGGCTCGCTGCTTTCCTCAAAGTGGAGGTGGAGTAAGATAGGAAAGTGGAGGTTAAGTGCAATTGGTTTAGAGACTCAGAACTCCTTTCCCCTGACAAATCTCTGGAATGTAGTCAACAAAGCTACATCCCAGGAGGAGTCCATGAACATGGAAGTCATGTCCCTCAGCCCCTCACAACCCATGGGCGGATCAAAGCTTATCAGAGCTGCAGGAGCATCAGGACCCATGGACGGAACAAAGACTCAAGAGCAACTGGGCCCACCAGGCCCCCAGGAGGCAGCCTGTGACTTCACTTCCTGGTATTCACATCCTCCTGAATGCCCCCTGCCCGAGTATGAACTGCCTCTAGTGACTCACTTCCAAAAAACAGACTCTGGTCAAAGCAATGGGATGTCACTTCTGAGATTGGGTCACAACAAAATTTGGCTTCTATCTTGAGTGCTCTCTCATTCTCTCTCTCCCTCTCTTTCCTGTTCAAAAAAGGGAAGCCAGCTGCCATATCACATACATAAGCTGCCCTGAGAGAGGTCCACATGGCAAGGAATAGGGGAAGGTTTCCAGCCAACAGGCAGCAAGAAATTAAGGCCCTTAGTTCAACAGTCTGTTGAAGGAGCTTAATCTTGCCATTAACCATGGAGTGAACCGGGAAGGACCCTCTTCTCTTTGAGCCTTCAGATGAAACCATAGCCCCAGACAAAACCAAGACTGTGGCCACAAGGAGAAGCCTTCCTGAGACAGAGGCACACAGTTAAGGCACACCCAGATTACCAACCCACAGAAACCGTGAGATAAATGTTTGTTGTCAGCAACTAAGTTGGGGGTGGGTATTTTGTTACACAGCAGGAGACAACCAATACAAGGTCTCTAACTGACACTCCAATGTGAAAAACTCTCACCCCTGAGATTGAGCTAGAGAAATACCTCCTATTCTGGCAGTGGTGGAAGCAATCTTACTGTATAATTTCTCCTTTCTCACTCCACTCTCATGTCTACAGGAGAACACAGTATCTACTGAAAGAAAAAGACTTACATAAGTAAAGAATGTAATGAAGCTTCTAACAAAGTAAATTTTGGCAGAGCCATTTTGACACAGCAGATGTACTGATGAGGCCAGTAGAGTCATGGTTGAAGTAGGGATGGGGCAAGGTATGAGGGGGAGGCTCAGAACAACATTGGAGTACTTGCTTTACCTTATTCAAGAGGTATGAAAAGCTAAAATTTTAGTGGTTTCTTTTGAAGGCCAGCAGAAAATGTTGTTGGCATCAAAATGGCTTTGTCAGAGTAGCCAGATCAAAATGTCAGGTGCTGTCAGGGGACTATTTTACCCAACCTCCATCTAGGCCCTGAAGCCAGGAAGATTGCCAACTAATCTTCCTTTCCTGCCAGTGCGTGTGTGTTTGTGCATCACATACACACCCCCATAATCATAAAAGGTGCTCGGAGTTCAACAACACAGGGTCTAGTGTGGAGTGAGTTTCAAGGCCACCAAGTTGAGCAAGGTCCCATGCCCAACTTGGATTTGGACTGTTCCAATTAAGAGGCTGACAGCTACCTGTGCAGAGGCTGAAGCTTCACAAAAATGCTTCTATGGAGCCCACGTCATCAAGGAGTTTTCCCTGAATTGCTCAGCATCCCAGAAGAATGAAGAAAGGATTATGCAAGGTGGACCTAGAGAGTATCTTTACCTGTGAATTGCTCCTTTTGGTTTTCTAAAGTTCTAAAGTTTGTCTCTTTAAAGCCATTGATTTATCAACCCTTAATATAGAGGAGAATGTCCCTGTGGCTCAGGAAGCTTACATGGTCAGAGACGCAATAGTTCCAGGTCACCACCACCAAGTTACTTACTGCCCAGAATTCTGGCCAGCTGCTCAGGGTCGGGCCCTGCATATTCCAGCCTCCAGGCCACTTTGCCTCTCTGGGCCTTCTGGGAGAAAATAAGGCTTGGGGTCTGCTGTAGCCTGTCTCCTTCCCAGCTCTAACCTCCTGCATATCCGCACCCTCCTGGCACAGCCCGCCCCAGGAACTGGAATGCGCTGCAGTTTCCTAACATCCCACCAAATGAATTCCTTATGAGCTCAACTTCTGAATTTGTACTCACCAAGAAAACATTGCAAGCCCTGACCTTCAAAACGCAGCGTGTTCTCATTCCCAGATGAGTTTCAAAAGAGAAAAGCTAACTTTTGCTCTCTAGGGTGGGAAATGCGAAAGGCACAAGAGCAGAGCTCTGTGAAATGAGACCACAATAAACCCCACCTGCTTGTGCATCCCCAGTGCCCCGGACAGCCTCTCCATCCACAGAATGGAAATTCTAGACACAGAAGGTGCCCAGACGGACCGGCTTGCTCTTGCTCTCTTGCCAACTGCCGTAAACCTGTTTCTGTCCCGTTGGAGTTGCAGTGTGGAGCCAGAAATCTGGAAGAATTTAACACCCAGTGGATTCAGACACAGGAAAACACTGTTCAAAGTAAACACTGGAATCCCTCCCTCAACACCCAGGAATGTGGAGCCAGCAGGGTCTGAGCTCAGCAGCTTCTCAGAAAAGCCCCTGCTAAGCTGCTCTGCTTTGGGGCCACAGAATGGGAGAGCTGGGAGGGACTCCACACGCTGCTTTCTGGCCAAGACAAGGGCAGGAGGTCAGTGCACAGGGCTTCTCCCCTCCCCTGGGAGCCTGGCCAGTGCCATTCGCAGCCTCTGGCTGCAGAACCCTATGCTCCCCACGGCACCCAGCCTGTCTGCAAAAGCCAGTACGGTCCTCAAACTAGACTGAGGGACACAGAGAGGGGCTTAGGATGCTGTGGGAATTTCCATTTCCTCTGCCTCCCAGCAGGCTATGAAAGACTCAGTTTTCCTCAAGAAAGAAAGAAGACTCTGTGTGCGGGGCTGGGATGCAGTCCCTCCCACTAAAAGCTGTGTGTGCTCCATGGGACGTGGCCATGGACATTCATTTCACTTTGACAGGGACTTAACTAATTCCATTTCTCCAAAGCCATGTGCCAGGGTCCCCACCCCATTTCCTCGGGCTCTGGGGAGTAAAGAGAAAGGACTTGCTTTATCTGGGGCTTTATAATGGATCCCAGAAGGATGTTGCCCCTTAAATCGTCTGTGTCACTGCGTCCCTCTGCCTAAAATTCTGCCTAAATTCCACTCACAAAGATGCAGGCCTGAACAGCCAGAAAGAAGGAGGAAACGTGGGAGCTGGAAGTGGCTCAAGGAAAAGAATGCAGAGGCCAGTGACGGCCTCCTGAACCCCTGAGCCATGCAGCTGGGAAGTTCAGGACCAGCAGCAGCAGCAGCAGCAAATCGAGTCACTGTGAGGTGGCCAGAGAAACAGTCCACTATGCCCATGACAGCCTGTCACTTCCTAGCCCTCCCTCCACCCTGCCTGACAGCCAGGACACTCATCTGTTCCTGAGCCATGAGGGAGCCACTAAAATATTATTTAATCTGCCCATTTAGTGCAAATTGTTGAGGGCCTCCCCTGAGCAAGAGGGATGCCAGCACTGCTGTCCAGGAACAAGAATAATCTAGACCAGAGATGGTCAAGGGGTGCTCCTGCTGGGACAGCCAGGGGGCTTGTTGGAAATCCAATTTCCTAGGTCCCACTCTGACTTACTGAACCTGGAACTCTGGAGGTGAAGCCCAGAAATCTGCATTTTCTTAACCTGGAAGGGGATTTCACTGTCCACAAAAGTCTGAGAACCACTGACCAAGCCTTACTGGTAATGGAGAAAAGCTGTGAGTCTAGTGGTTTGGAGTGGGGAGGTCACAGGCACAGCCTGAGTCTCAGAACAGCAGGGCCAGAAAGTGGTGTCACTGAAAGCTTCTGATTCCAGCCTCAGAGACACTTTTTCCACCTCAGTTAGTCATCCTTTCATGGCAATTTCTAAAATTTTATTTGGGAGAAGAGACAGAAACCTTCCCTCCACTCAAAAGGAAGAAAACAGATGGGTTTCTTTTTAAACCTGAAGCCACCACCAGATGGGGGCTTTGCTCTGAGAAGGTTCCTGGCCTGACAGCCAAGACACTTACCCCATTCCTCACCCCTAAGGGATCCACCAAAATCCTCCTTAATTGCTCATTTAGGACAAATTATTGATGGCTTGCCCTGAGCAGGTGAGCAAGGAGAATGCCAGCCCTGCTGTCCAAGAGGGAGAATAATTCAGACCAATAATCAGAACCTCCCCCTGTCCACCCTCGGTAGGCACCAGGGAGGGTACACAGCCGGCTCTTCCCACTGAGTTCATTTCTAAAGAGAAGTGCCAGCCAATGACATAAAATTCCACATAGCCTTTCGACAAATGACTCCCATGTTGCCAAACTGCATGACCTCCTTTGCATGTCATGCTTAGTCTGACCATCTGGGCAGTGGAACCCGCAGGCCACTTTCTCCTGGGTTTCTCTCATAGGCTGGACCCTCCTCTGCTCCACCTCCAAGGGGAAGGGACTGCAGCTCTTTCCCAGACCCACTTGGCCTCCACATCTGAGCACTCTCCCAGGGCAACCCCATCACAGTGGCCTGACTCCTCCCAAATGTGTGTCTCCAGCCATGGGTTCTTCCCTGAACTGTGGGGTCATGTGCCCGGCCCCCTTTCAACACCTCCTCTCTGCTATTCTGGGTGCACCTCAGATCCACCTACCCTGTTCAAACTGAGTTCTTGACAACTCGGCCCCCACACACCCTTAAACCTGCTCCTTGAGATCCTTTTCTCATTTTATCAAATGACACCCTAAGCCAACTTGCTACCAAAGAAACTAGGTGTCTTCCTTTCCTTTTCCCTCATCTCAGAACCCAATTTCTAAGAAAATCATGTCAACTCAACCTGGAGAAATCACCTGAATCCTTTCACATTTTCTCCAGTCTACAAAGATAATCACCACTGTGGCTGCTAATAGCGTACTGACTTACACCATGGGCACGCACGTTATATGCACACTGAACTCACTGGGTCTTCCCAGCAAACCTGTGTGTTAGGTGCTATATCATTATCTCCTCTTACAGAGGGTAAAATTGCAGCACAGAAGAAACACCCAGTGACTTGCCCACAGCCAGATGTCTGTTATGCTGCAAGCAGGATTTGGATGTGTGCAGCTGACTTCAGGACCCATGTGATCAAACAGTGTGCTGCCCCCATGTCTACCTAGATGCTCCCACAGCTTCCAGACTGGCCTTCCTGCTTCCATGCTTGCCCCATATAATTTATTTTGTCCACACAACAGTTAGAATTATCATTCTAAAACGTGCACCAGTGTGCACGTCGTCATTCCTCCGCCTAAATATCCCTCCCAGGAATCCCTAGAGCACTTAGAACAAAATTCAGACTCCTCCTGTGGCTGCCTCTGTCCACCTCTCAGCACTCATTCATTCTCTCTCCGTCTCTCTCGCCCTCTTTTTTTTTCTCCCTTGTCTCTCCCTCTTTCTTCCCTCACCTGCTCCAGCCACATTGCCCTCCTCTCTATCCTCAAATTCACCGAACTCCAACCATTCCCTCTGCCTAGAACGATCTTCCCACAGAATTTCACGGAGCTGGATTTTTATCACCTAGACCTCAATGTTACCTTCTTGGAAAGGTTTTTCCTAACTTCCTGCTCTAAACTAGCTGCTCATTCCATCACTTCACCTTATTTTATTTTTATGACAGTACTCAGCACTATCTGAAATTATTCTACCTTTGTTTGCACTTTATTTCCTGCCTGCCCGCTTAGAATTTAAGTCTATGGGAGGAAGAAACTTGTCTGTCCTTATTTTTTTTTTTTTTTTTTTTGCAGTTTTTGTTTGGGGCTGGGTTTGAATCCGCCACCTCCAGTATATGGGGCCCGCATCCTACTCCTATGAGCCACAGGTGCCTCCCACTTGTCTGTATCTTGCTTACATCCACCTCAGGACCCATAGCAGTGCACACTCTGAGCCTCTGCTCTGCAGCAGGCACCACCATAAAAAGAGGACACAAGAGAATCCCTGCCCTGAAGGACGTCACTGTCTACAGTTCCCTGGTGAAGATGTGGAGGAGTGATTTCTCACCTAGCCTAGGACAGCCGAGAATACTTCCTGGGGGAGTTGATTTGGGTTAATTTTATTTCAGCAGTCATTCTGCACCAGACCTGTGAGTGACAGGGATGGATGAGATCAGTGCTCATCGCCGGATTGGACCATTTCCTTGCCACTATCACCACAAGCATGGTTCAGTGCAACACCATGTGCCACTTGCTCTGATAGAAATGGGAAATGACCAGGAGTCACCCAGCTCGCTTGAGGAGGAGGAATCAGGTAACCGCTTGGAGGAACTGGAACATTAATTTCGTTTTGAATAATGAATAAGCATTATTGGGACAAAGAAAGGAAGAAAAACAGGAAAAACTTGCAGAAGAGGAAAAAGTAGCATTATGACTTTAAAAACTGAAATGCAAGGTTGGACAATTAAAGTCACAAACTGGCCCTTAAAAGAGTGCTACATACTACATTGCTGAGTATCACTACAGTCACCAGATGGCCAAAGGGGGTACTCTGAAAGTGGCAATGAGTTATTAAGTTAGAAACAGGACCTACAGCCATGTAAGGCAAAGGTTAAGTCACACCTGCATCAATTTGCTGACAGGATCACTTTGAGTTATATCTGCATATTGTGGCTTGCTCTATGATTGACAGACTTCCTTGTCTTGAATTAAGACATTCCTTTCTACTGATTCCAAGCTGTTAGACAAAGCTTTATTTCTTTAACCAATTACAAGTCAAAGAATATCTGAACCCACCTATACCTTATAAGCCACAATTTCAAGATGTCCTGTCTTTTGGGTCCAAACCAATGTATACTTTCCATGTATTGATTTATAATTTTACCTGTAATTCCAGCCCCTCCTCCCCCCAAAATGTATAAAACCAAGCTGTAACTTGCCAATTCACATTGTCTCAGGACCTCTTGATACTATGTTCCCCAGGTTACGGACATTTATACTGGTTCAGAATAAAACCCTTTAAGTTACTTTACTGAGTTTGCTTTTTCCATTAACAAAGCTTTTTATAAAACCACAGTAATGAAGACAGTGTAACATTCGTATAGAACAGACAGAATTTACAGAGAGTAAAATTGCAGCACAGAAGAAACACCCAATGACTTGCTCACAGCCACATATCTTCCATATTGTGAGTGGGATTTGGACGTAGTAGCCAACTCCATGCTCCAAGTGAATAGATGGCCATAGAACAGAAAGCCAAAAAACATCCCACTCCTATCTGCCACTTCAGATCAGTAAATAAAGGGCAGTATTTTCCATAAATACTTGTCTCTTGAGTATCAGTATGGAAGGGTAATCATACTAGCTTCCACAGTCTCACAATATGCAAAAATCAATTCCAAAAGGGTCATAGTTCTAAATATTTGAAGTAAAACTCTTAGACAGTAGCATAGGAAAATATCTGTATGCCCTTGAGGTAGGAAAAGATTTTTAAAAACTAAGAATTTCTGAATCCCAGTACTCCGGGAGGCCAAAGCAGGTGGTTTGCCTGAGGCTCAGGAGTTTGAGACCAGACTAAGGAAGAGCTAGACTCCATCTCTACTAAAAATAGAAAAAACTAGCCAGGCGTTGTGGCCAGCACCTGTACTCCCAACTACACAGGAGGCTGAGGCACAAGGATTACTTGACCTCAAGAGTCTGAGGTTGCTTGAGCTATGATGGTGCCGTGACACTCTACCCAGGGCCATAGAGTGAGACTCTGTCCCAGGGGGAAAAAAAAGAAAGAAAGAAAGAAAGAAAGAAAGAAAGAAAGAAAGAAAGAAAGAAAGAAAGAAAGAAAGAAAGAAAGAATTTCTGTTCATCCAAAGATACCATTGAGAAAATGAAAGGCAAAACTCAAAATGAAGGCTTCGTATAACCAAAAAGGTTTGTATACAGAATAGTTTTTATTAACATAAGAAAGGACTACAATCTGTAAGAAAAAGACAAAAAAATAGAAAACTGGTCAAGAGATTTTAATAGGCACATCATAAAAGATGAGATCCAAATGGCAAAATGAACAAATGAAAAAGTACTCACCTTCCAGGAAATTTGCATCAAAACCACAGTGAGATACCACCACAAACCCACAAGAATGGCTACAATTTCTGTAACTGACAATACCATGGAGATGAAAATTTAGAGCAATGTGAACCACACATACTGTAGTAGGTATGCAAATTGAAAACAATTTGACGCCATCTACTTACAACATGTGCCCACCCTCAGACCTGGCATTTCCATTCTGAGTTCAGATATGTGAAAATGTACTGTCAAGAATATTTATAACTGATTTATTTATAATGGCCCCAAACAAAATAACCCCAACATTTATTTACCCCAGTAAAATGGAGAAATCCACAGCAGTACATTCAGTGGGACTCACGCAGCGGGGCAGGCAGCCACATGACAGACTCTCACCAAAACAATGCTGAGTAAAAGAAGGCAGACACAAGAGAGTAAATAGATTCAAAACACAGGCAAATAGTGTTTAGGAAGACCACATTTGTCCTGTGTAAAGCCAGGGTGTGATTTCCATAAATTCTGAGGGTTATTGATGGGGAGGCAAGGAGTTCCTGGGAGCTAGCACTGCCCTTTGGTTTGACATGGTAGTCGTTACCAGGCGGGGTATCCACTTTTGACAAATCAAAAAGATGTAAGCTGTATGTCTTTGTGCACTTTACGTATATTTCAAAATTTAAAAGGAAAATTTTGTAGGCTACAGAATGGCAGAACAGAGGAAGGAAGTGGAAGAAGGTAGACAGAAATGAAAACAAAAATTGCCAGGAAGGAAATAAACATTCTCTAGGAGAAGTGCTGAGTGGTAGTGGTAGAGCGCTTGACCTTGTGCTGTCAGCGTGGGCGTGGGCATGGGTGGTTCTCTGCAGCAACACCCAGGAGCCCTGGACTGAGGGGGGGGGGGGGGGGCGGCGGTTATTATATTTTTGATGGGGCCGGAAAAAAAAAAAAAAAATGCAGGGGGGGGCCTGCAAAACCAGGATTTTTACCCAAAACCAACCATACCCAACAAAAACAGATCAAAAACC